>JAGFVP010000017.1:0-91184 GCA_021031095.1 Bathelium albidoporum
GGAGAAGAGGGTGTGGTGGGTGTGGAGGAAGAGGGTGGCGAGGTGGGGGTAGCGATCGAGGGAGTACATTTCCTGCGGCAGGGATGAGAAGGGGAACGGAGTTTTTGGAGAGGGGGGAGACTTACTTGGTATCGGTCTGTAGCGGTATCGGGCGAGCAGGCGAGAAGGCCGGCGGCTTTGATGGTGAAGGCTGGTTCAGAGTGGGAGGTGAGGTATTTTCGTGCGTAGGCGATGGCTTCGAGCCGTTTCTGTGTGTCGGCAGTGCGGACGAGCTCGATGTACTGCTGGAGTCGCAGTTCAATCTCAAGGTTGCTCTTTGTTGCTGCATTAGCTTCAGTAGCAGCAGGTGGTCATGCCGGTACAGCATACGTTGATCTTCTTCAGCGACTGCTTGTTATCCGCACACCAGTTCAAGCAAGGCGTCAAATCGCCCTGCCGCAATCTTCCCTCAATCTTGCGGCATTGCACAAATGCGTCGATGTCCACCAACTCTTCCATGTCTTTTTCCTTTGCCAGCTGCCGTGCACTTTCGAAGAAGCCCTTCCTAAGCAGATAATCCACCAACAGCCGGTTTAACCGTATCCGACTCCACTCGTCATACTTGACGTCCGCCAGACTTGGAATCTCATACAAATCCTGCAGATGCCTCATCCGCTTCCGCGAGTGGGCGTTGATCGTCTTCTCCTCCTCCTGCAGAGCTTCCAGCCTTCGCTTCAACGTGTTCATGCGGTCGATCATGCTACCGAGGTTTTCCAGCGGGCTGGTCCCCGCCAACGAGGCATCGGTAGTGGTTTTGAGAATGCTGAGGATATTTTCCCGTTCGCGCTCGACGAGCCGCTGCGTGGTTTTGAAGTTCTTACGACCGAGCTCGTTAGGAACTTTGAGAAGAGGTTGATCCTATTAGTATTAGCATATGCTTTTAGTGTTCAGTCAAGAAATGCAGAGCATTCCACAATCACAGCTTACCAACAGTAGGTGGCTATCGGCGTTAAGCTTGGTGGTAACGAGCTCGTTCATGGTGAAAGATCGATTTGTCAGTCCAGAATTTCCAGTTTCTGCATGAATTATTCATTTACAGGACAATGAGATTTGTTGTAGCAACTTCAAGGTGGTGGTAGACACGAGAGCAAGCTCACACATGGTGGGGCCCTTTTCCCGCCATGTTTGACATCACCTCGGTTTGGGAGCTACCAGATTCCAATACTGAAAATGCCACCACCAAGGCTCTGAAGACTGCTCAAAAACAGCTCCACACAGCTGAGCCGTTTGCCAGCCATTTTGGCCCATGTTGAGGTCGATCTACTTGGTCTTGCCGGGGGCGTCTAGCCTGCGTGCTGATACTTTACAATGCAGAGACTTGGGAAGAGCTACAACTGTGAACTGGATAGAAGTGCAGTTTGGAGTGCCTTTCGCTCACTTGAGATGCTTGATTGCCACACGGCTTTAGCTTCAAACTTTGGCCTCGCTTCCTTAAAGCTTCACTGATTTTCACTTCTCCGACTCTCGTGGGATGAGACTTTTGCCGGGGATATCAAACCGATCATTAATCCCCATCATTTCATTTCGTAACAACACTAACTACATCTCCCTCAGCCACCACATGGCTCAAGCCTACTCTTTGCGGAGAATGCTTGGCACTAGCGCCCCAGACCATCGCATACTTGAAGGACTCCTTGATGGTCCGGTGAATGTTATCGCATACGTCTTCGATCGTTGATCCACTCCTTATGATCAGAGCTTCATTAAAGTCGGGCTCGACTCCTTTCCTACGTATCGTCAGCGTTGAACGCTATTTTTGTGAGCGTAAAGGACGTGCCTCTTGGTATAAAGACGAATGAGGCGCAGCTCTTCCCATGCGCGGTCGACGACATCCTGAATGCCAAGATCAAGTTCGCAGCTCATAACCACGGTGTTTGGTTCGCGTGCGAGCTTGTCAAGGAACTCGATACTGACGCTGTCAATCTTGTTGTAGGCGTAAAGACTGGGTGGATATTCAGCATTGATTCGTCTCGGAGCAGCATTCGTCTTACCATTTGATGTATGTTCTGTGATCTTTCATGATCACATCAATGAACTCGTCAACCGTTGCTAAGGTGATTATGTCAGTGGTCTGAAACCAAAATGAAGTGACAACAAATAACAACAGACCATTCTCATCTCTTACTAGAACTTCGCAATTCAGCATTTTGTAATCTCGAAGGATATTGTAGAGCATCTTTTCGTCCAGGTTCTTTGGCGGGCTTTGAAACGTAATCTTCATCCCTCCGGCCTTTTTCTGCTTCAAGTAGATGTTTCTGTGGCCTGTCAGACTGGATGTTGAACGATCAGGGAATACTGACGGTGGACTCTTGTTCAGTCTGATGCCCACTGCTTCTAATTCAGCTTCCAGAAGAGCGCGTTGCTCTGCTCGCTTGGTAGCATCGAGGACCATGAGAATCAAGTCACTGGTCTGGCAAAGAGTCAGATCAAGATCCTGATCGAATGGAAGAAAACATAGACCTTTGCTGCGGAAATCACTTGGCGACCTCTTCCTTTGCCCTCTGCCGCACCCTCAATGATACCAGGCAAATCCAGAACTTGGATCTCCGCACCTTCATACTCAAGCACGCCCGGGATAGCCGTCAGAGTCGTAAACGAGTATGCCGCAACTTCGCTTTTGGTCTTGGTGATTTTGGATAGAAATGTAGATTTGCCCACCGATGGAAATCCGACCAATGCGATCCGAGCATCACCGCTCTTACTGACATCAAAGCCAGCACCGCCGCCTGATCCAGCTCCTGGACCGGGCTCTAGTAGCTGCGCACGTAGTCTTGCAAGCTTTCTGGCCAAAGGTGAGTAATGGGACTCGATAATAGGAATGAAATCATGTTACCCCTTTAACAAGCCCAAGTGATACTCTGCAGATTGGTCAATCGACGTGCACTTGCAATTGATGGAGAATATTAACAAGCGCACCTGTTGCCTTGTTTTCTGTCAGGTGTTAGTATATTTCGAGGTCGATGTACGGTCATAGATAATGCCAGCACGTACTCTGGGTCCGTTTCATCTCATCCTCGATCCTGTGAAGACATCGGTATCAATCTCACTGCAATAATCTAAAGGGACAAAAACGGACTCCTTGATCTTATCGGTAATGTTCACCATTTTGGCAACCTATCGCGACGACCAATGCAATCCCGATGACGGTCTATCGAGTCTCTTTTCAATGTCCAATTGATCTTGTGCGGCTTGTCAATATACAATGCCGTAACCGCGATCGAGCTTCCCATAGAAATTTAAGTAAAATGGTCTGCTTGCCGAAGTCGACGTCGGTGTTGGGTAGAAAAGTAGGCCGTGATCAGAGTTTAGATTATTGCAAGAAATGAAGGCAATAAAAGAAGCTTGTCTAGGATTACCAAATCATCAATTCATCTAGTCAATACTAGTAGGTCTATAGCTTCTTCCTCTTAATAGACCTCCCATTTTCTTCTGCTAGGGCAGATAGTATGCTGTCTATTTACCTAAGGTACCTACTCAGACTGCAAGTTTGCACCGCCACAAGCATGTGGCTCATGTTTCGGAGACACCGCACAGAACAGACCAAGGGACCCTTCAGCTAATAGACTTTGTGAAGGCGTATGAATATCAAGACCTGTTAATTTGGCGGTTGATTTCCCTCGTATATAGCGATACAAAGATATTTCTACCTTGGTCCCAAAAATATGTGATTTAAATTGACCAGCAGAATTTCGAAGTTGTAAGAACCTAAGATCTGCGTGAGCCCACGAAATTCGACCATACACCCACTTGCTACCCCTCCATACGAATAGATTGCTTCTCATACACGGTCCTTTCCTTCCTCAACTCCTTCACTTGTCTCTCTTGACCTTAGCCTCCTGATCTGGGCTCCCCCGAGCCTATCATGGACAATGCGTCCAATGACCTGCCTGACCGTGGCAAAGCCGCAAAGAAAGGAAAGAAGGACAAATCAGAGAAAGCAAATAAACAACAGGAGAAGAAGACAGAAAAGCAGGCGGGCAATCTCGACACAAAGGGTTTGACCGTCACCCGCGCAGAGGACCTCGGCGCATGGTATTCTGAAGTACTAACCAAGGCCGGGATCGTGTCTTACTACGATGTTCAAGATATGTGCCCACTCTACAGCTTAGATCTACGGCTCAACTAACCTTCCTGCAAGATGCTATATCCTTGACCCGCCACTCATCTTCGCCTGGGACGAGATCCGCAAATACTTTGACACCAAAATCAAAACGATCGGTGTGCGGAATTGCTACTATCCCCTCTTCATCACCCGTGACAATCTCGAGAAAGAGCAGGATCATGTGGAAGGCTTTTCAGCTGAGGTTGCATGGGTGGAGAGAGGGGGGAAGAACAAGCTGGAAAAACCGCTAGCTGTGCGCCCGACGAGTGAAACTGCAATGTACAAAGATTTTGCCGATAAGATCCACAGTCATCGGGACCTACCGTTTAAGCGAAATCAGTGGAATAACGTCGTGCGCTGGGAGTTTTCACACTGTACTCCGCTCTTGCGTTCTCGCGAGTTCTTGTGGCAAGAAGGTGAGATTTTGTGGATGTTTTGTTTCTGGGTTTTATAGTTTGCAGCTTAGCTAACACACTAGAATATAGGACACACTGCGCATTTGACGAAAGAATCCGCTGATGAAGAGGTTCTGCAAATCCTCGACTGGTATGCCGATGTGTACGAGGAGCTCCTGGCCGTTCCCGTAGTTAAGGGCCGCAAGACAGAGAATGAGAAATTTCCTGGCGCCCTGTACACCACTACTATAGAAAGCTATATCGAGGCTAATGGTCGAGCGATTCAAGCCGGTATGCTTCACTCTTTAGTAGCTTCACACACTACTGACCGAGACCAGGAACTTCCCACGCTCTTGGCCAAGGGTTCGCGAAAATGTACAACATCACGGTTGAGGACCCTGCCTCAAAGTCGGCGGATGGAGAGAGCAATAAACTGTTCGTGTAAGTGAACCGAACTTGAGCCCAATGTGTGAAACTGCACTAATACTTCTCTTTCAGCTGGCAAAATAGCTGGGGTTTGTCGACGCGATCACTTGGGACGATGCTTATGATCCATTCTGACGACAAAGGCGCTGTCTTCCCACCACGAGTGGCTGAGTTCCAGGTCGCCTTCATTCCCGTCGGCATCACAGCAAAGCTAAGCGATGCCGACAAGGAGAAGCTTCTAGACGCAATTGAAGACATCTCGAAGACGCTTATCAACTCTGGCATCCGTGTCCAATGCGACACTCGTTCGCACTACTCCCCTGGATGGAAGTTTGCGGAGTATGAGCTCCGAGGATTCCCGCTTCGGATCGAGTATGGACCCAAAGATGCGGAGAAAGGAACCGTCGTCACGGTCCGCCGCGATACTGGTGAGAAGGGCACCCTTCCCGTCGAGGGACTCGCAAAGAGTGTTCAGGAGCTGCTTGACCGTATTCAGCAGGAGATGCTCGACCGCGTGCGGAGTATATATCATGACCACATCAAATACACTAGCAAGTGGGATGAAGTGGTGCCTTTACTGAACGCGAAGAATGTTATTCGCATGCCGCACTGTGGTGATGGGGATTGCGCCGAAGCAGTGAAGAAGGAGACAGCCGAGATTTCCAAGACAGAGATTATTGATCCCCGCGCCCCGTCAATGGGTGCTAAAGGTAAGCAACCCATTAAGTTCTCACCTAACTACTCTTTCTGATCCTTCTACAGCTCTTTGTATTCCTTATGAGCAGCTGGATTTGCCGGAGAATGCAAACTGTACCCGGCCAGGGTGTGGGAAAGCGGCAATGAATTACACTCAGTTTGGAAGGTCTTACTAGCTGCAGCGCTCTGAGGCGGGAGAGGGTCGTGTTTATGAGAGACGACGACTGTACGAACAAGACAAACATGCCACTGCAATGGTGCCCGTGGAACGCGATTACCAAGATCAGACGTTGAAGCACTCGGGATAGCGAGCTATCAGGTCCAGAGCGGACAGAATCACACTTTTCTCCACCACATCTAATGAAATCTCGGTAGGTTGATGACTGTTCACTTGTGTGCGGTCATCTATGGAGTATCATGAGGTTTGGGGTCAGCTGAAGTACTGAGCATCATTGGACCATGCTGGAAAGCTGTCCTAGTACATAGACTACCCTGGACGATTTGTCCTAAATAGCATGGTCCACTTTGCGGTCTGTTGGATGAAAGGTCGATGCCTGCGATAGCTCGTTCACTTTAGGTATTTCAGCCTCAGGAAGCATACATCGTAGTCAATATAGCAAATTTAGCACAGCCTTCGAAAGAAAAAGAGAAAAAAAAAACCCTAAAAAAACTTTGATGCCTCATTTTGTTTGCACATTTCGCGACATTACAATTGAAGCCAGCAGAAATGATACCGAAGTTTTGAGACCAGACTTGTCTTTTGATAGCCCGATTTTACAGGGGCTATTCTAACCTAAGAGACTTAGGTTAGCTTAGTCAGCTAAATTGTCAAAAACCGGGACCTTAATTCCAAGAGCGGAAGTAGATGTTTCATGAGGTCAGTGTTAGGGTAAGAAGATCACGCATATACACTGTCCTTCGTTTCCAACATTCTCAACCCGATCGCCCACAGGAGATCCAAACTATCAAGGTCGACCATTTTGAGGTCGAATGGCAATCCTCCCAAAGCTAGTGCAGCAGTATCAGTCCCAGTATGACCAGGATGTGGCGGCAGGCAACATCAGGCATTTCATTTACCCTTGGGACACAATAGGTGAAGCTATCGTGCTACTATATCTATTGATCCCATTTCGTTCAAGAAGATTTGATAGATATGGTGCCGTATTTGCCTGGACCTTCAATTTTACTTCCAGTCTCTACATCATTAGATATTGTCGCTGTCGTGCTATGGCTCCAGCATTCGGAATTGGCCTGATCAAAGCCTGGTCCATTCTCTGGACTTCGACCATGATAATCGTTCACGATTGCAAGTCAGAATTCCGGAGAATCGAGCGAGTGCATGTTACCAAAAAAGAAGGATTTCCGAATGGTAGCGCAAATGGCAAATCTATATTTGAAACATCCACGGCCGTGCGAGATGTTCAAGCTAGACAACGACACCAGACAAGCCTTACGCCAGACGCACATTGTCTGAACAGCCAGTCCGGAAGAGAAGCATCAAACGATGGCTTGCTTATTTGGCAGCCTTACCCAAACTCATCCCTTTCCCGGCGGGTAGATTGGGTACTGGATCTGTATACCAATTTCAGAGGCATGACTTGGAATTGGCGCATTTTAGGACCGCCGCCAATTCCAAAATGGGCTCAGGCCCAATTAGCTGGAACTCCTTCTACTGAGTCAGGCCAAAAGCATTTTACAGTTGGGCGCGATGGTACACGCATGTACTCCAATTTACATGATCTGCTTATTGCTCGAGTCAAGACTTTTGTAATGGGATATCTCACGGTCGATGCACTCAAAACATTCATGATTCACGATGCGTACTTTACGCTTGGTGACAAAACCCTACCACCGCCGAGTTTTCTTCCACATCTCATCCAGGGGTCGCCTTTCCTTGTACGGAGCTATCGGTTGCTGGTCACCTTGGCGATGATGTACACAGCCTTGCATACCATATTCGACTTATCACCACTCCTCTTCGCAGGGCTGCTTGGTCCAAGCCGTATCGGTGTCCGAGGTGAGCCATGGGTCTATCCCGACACGTACGGTTCCTTTTCCAACATTCTTAACAACGGGCTTGCGGGCTGGTGGGGTGGTTGGTGGCACCAAACTTTTCGATTCGCCTTCGAATCAACGGCCAAACGCATAACCCGTGAATTGGGATTTGGAACATCCTCGCTATCTGCGAGAGCAATGCAGCTGATGATTGCATTTGCTTTGTCAGGCTGCCTGCATGGCTGCGGCAGTTTCACGCAGCACGGTGGAAGCTCTCCATTTAGTGGTCCTTTTGTATTCTTCATGCTTCAAGCCGTTGGCATCACTGTGCAGATGCTTATCAGGAATGAGCTCAAGCGAATTGGTCTGGTGGAAAGGGTACCAAAGGTCCTGCGCCAGGTCGTGAATTTTGTCCTCGTCCACGCATGGCTCTACTTCACAGCGCCGCTGATCTGCGATGACTTTGCCAGGGGCGGCATCTGGTTATTCGAGCCTGTCCCTTTTAGTCCCCTACGTGGGCTGGGCCTCGGTATCGAAGGGACTGGATGGTGGTGCTGGCAAGACTTTCCGTTTTTACGGTGGCATCAGGGACGCCACTGGTGGCAGAGCGGTTTCGTTTTCTAATACTTTGGAGGCTCGTTTGCGACCTGACTGGTATAATCCGTCTGCAAAAGCGACCACAATTCTGGTTAATGCAGGGAGCGGCCGTGAGTTCGCTTGCTGTCACCCACCCTCCTAATCCACTTAAAGCTCTCTAACCCTTTCGTGTCGATTTTTAAAAGATGCTGCGTTCGTTCCGCAATGTTAGATACCTACGCATGAATGATCGATTTCTCTCATCAGTCACATGTTTTACATGTGTTCATAGATATCCTGAGGGCTTGGAAGGTCTTGGCTCATCTTGCTATGGATGTAGACCATTTTCTGGAATGGGCGGAGTGCTACCCTTGAAATGAGGAAAGATACCAAAGCAGGACGCTATTTGGAGATTGCCCAGGATTGGCAAATAATGGAAAAGAATACCCATCCGACCGTCAAAGTCGATATCATAGTCAAGTCAACATCAGTAACTGATATCGACAGGACGAAGATTGGTAGCACAATGAGCGCGTAAAGCCTAACCCGGGCGTCCCCTCAAGTCAAGATTAAGCACAAGAGTCTGGAGGTCATTGAATGAGCGTTCAGATACAGTGACTATCAGAGATTTGGGCTCAAAATGAGATGTTGGACACATAGATAGCCGGGTCAATGCCACGCGTAAGTAGCTTGGTTAATTAGCTAAAAAGGCCTGCAGGGTACCTGTGGCGTACGAATATCCATCTATTTATCTCCGCCGGCCATCCACCTTTTGTGAGCGACATCAACGGGCCATGCCCGAATCTTTCGCTATTCGAACTCAACGTCAAATCTATTGCCTAGCCCTTTCGGACTCTCATTGCGCCAAGAGCCAAGGCAGATACAGCTGAGTGAAACATTGCAATCTTGGTAGCAGGTTGAAACCCCGAACATGGCGGTGCCATGGCAAGAGGCCGGCTGATTTGATGGCTTCACACGTACCCTGTTTATCAAAGCCCGGCTCCAGCCCTCGATTCCGTATGAAGTACTCCGTCATTCCGCGATGTAAGAGTCCTAAGATCTCGCTTTCGGGCCAATACTCCAATCTGCTGCTAGGGCAGCATGCGGACTGTGATGGAGCCTCTGTACATATCGCGCCACGAATGATGGGTAATTTGGACGGTCCATATCTCTCAGAATGAGGAAACGCACGTTTGCTCAACAATCATTTGTTGAACGCTCGATGGTCTGCAAGATTGCAGTCCCCATCTTGTGATTTTGCGTACCTTGTTTCCAGATGTCCTGCTGTTTGCTTCTTCATTGAGGAGCGCTAGCGTGAGCCTTCCATGCGCCACATACTAAGCATATCTTCCGAAACCTTCGTGCGTGAGTCATCCGGACCAAAGATCTGCTTCTGCCTGCTAACATGCTCTTCCATTAGCATGATAGCCTTGTCACCCTCGTTGTTACGATTGAAAGTCAATGCTAGATGGTGCATGATCATCAGTGTAAATTGATGATCCACCCCAAGCGCCCTCTCGCAAGCCTCCATTGCTTGCATCAGTAGCTGTTTTGCCTCCACTAACCGATCTTGTTTCCTGTATATCCACGCTAACCTAGCCATGCTGATGAATGTGGATGGATGCTCCGTCCCAAGCACCCTCTTGCCAGTCTCCATCACTTGCAGCTGTGTTTGTTCTGCCTCCACCAATCGGTCTTGCCACTGAAACGTCAACGCCAGGTCGCCCATGATGTCAAGCGTAAGTGGATGCTCCGGCCTGAGCACCCTCTTGCGAGTCTCCATCACTTGCACTTGTAGTCGTTCTGCTTCAACCAACCGGTTTTGACTCCGAAATATCATGGCTAGGTTGCCGATGCTGCCTAGTAGGATTGGATGCTCTGCCCTGAGCACCTTCTTGTGAGCCTCTGTCACTTGTATCTGTAACTGTTCTGCCTCCACCAACCGGTTTTGGCTCCGAAATATCATGGCCAGGTTGCCCATGCTGCACAGCGTGTATGGATGCTCCGCCCCGAGCACCCTCCTCGCAGTTTCCGATCCTTGCCGGAACACCGCTTCCGCTTCTCTGTATTTGGCTTGCTGCTCCAGCAAAAGGCCAAGACTGTTGAGACTATCTAGCGTGTCTGGGTGCTCGACTCCTAGAGTAGCCTTCCTTGCCTCTAAGGCACCTGTAACCATCTTAACTCCTTCCTGATAGTTCCCCGTTACCAACGCATACCATGCGGCCTTGTCAAGCGCCGATGCCCACGCTGCTAGCAAGGCTGCATCATCTAAGTGATACCCTGCCAATGCTTGGACATGTGGGAACAGTGCTCGGCATGTTGCCCGGTTCTCGTCCACGCCTAGCGGGTAATTCTCATCTAAAAGCCTGACGTACTTCTCCTTCCACTTCTCTAGCTCGTTATTCAATTCCAGCCACCTCCTCGTTGAGAACTGCACCAGGCGGTGCATCCCCAATTGGCTTTCTCCCTGGTCTATCGTCACCAAAGAGAAGCTTAAGAGCATATCCAGGTCATCTTCAAAATCTGAGCTGGTACTGTCAGATTCTTGATAATTGCTACTGAGTAATGACCCAGGAATTCCTTGCCGATCGAATAGACTCATTAGCGAAAGGAGCTGTGTCGCCGAAGGCTTCACTTTACGGATGTATTCGAACGATATTTTCCAGGTAGTCACGACAGAATTCGACGCCGTTACATCCCTGCGAATGTCCCCGAGGTCAGTGTTTAAAAGTTTTGCTCGGTCTCCGTCGCTATTACGGAGAGTTGCCAAGTAACTTGAAACTGTAATGCGCGGCGTCCTTTGACTGATATAAACAGCGGCCTGAGTAATGGCGAGAGGCATGCAATCTAGCGCCTCGACTAGTGCTGCCGTGTCGGTTAGTTCAAAAGCTCCCTGCAGCTTCTTTCGGGCCAAGGCCAGAGCGTGTCTTTGATCCATTGGGCCAATTTCTATGATGTCCGTAGTATATCCTGTCAGTCGAAACGCTGCATCTCGATTCCGTGAAGTGATGAGAATGGAGCCGTTTGGTGACTGTGGAAGGAAGTCTGAGAACGCCGCAGCGGATGGACTGCATGTGTACGGCGTATCATCTGGAGGGAAGAAGACGCTTGAGTCGTCAGCGTTGTCGACGATCATCAACCACTGCCCATTCGACTCATTGCAAAGCCAGTTGCGGACGAGCCGTAGAACATCTGCTTTGGGATCGTCCAGCTCAGGTATCTTTATCGACTCAGCAATTCTCCGGTAACCCTCCATGAACCTCGCCTGAGTGCCTGCGTGCACCCAAAATACCCACGTGTGTGGTGATTGGTTTCGGACGCGGTGTGCATGCTCGATAGCAAATTGGGACTTTCTACGCAGCATCATTAGTGAGCAATGTGAAGTGTATTTCGAATGCTTACCCTACGCCTCCCAACCCGATAAGGGCGACGCGCCCAGCCGACTGACAGCACCGCCTGCCAATTTGAGCAAGGATGTCGCCACGGTCGACAAAGTCAGCATCGCGTCGAAAGGGAACAGTTGAGAGCGCTGTAGGCAGCGCTTGCGGAGCGCCAGCTTCGCAAAACATTAGATTGACAGAACCTGTAAACGACCTTCGAGTGGAAGGCGGAAAGACATGACGAAGAGTTCCTTACGTCTGTCAACGCCTCTCCAATGTTTCAAAAGCGCCTTTGTACAAGCAGCTGCACTAGCAGCTGCATACCTGTGCCATTTCTTGCTCTTGTGGCTGTCAGCGTAGTCACCGACCCCTTTTATGACAATGGTGGGCAGGTTATCCCATACGCCTGCTCCCTCCATCTCAAACGCGATCGCTTTCTCTTGCTTTGCAATCTGGTCACGGCGAGACCCCGATTTCATTATTAAGTCACCTGATGCAAATCGACCAAAGTGAATTTTGGGGGCCTGATATGCGATATTTTCCAGTCTTTCTCGCGGAACTTGCTTGCTAGTGTCACATTGCAACTCTGCACAACTTGATTCAAGAGACACTTGGCAGAGGCCGCCTTCTTCATCTGCGCATATGCTACATACCCCCAGTGCATGGTGCTGGTGGCGATATGTCGGTGGGAATAGAATGTCCTTTTCTGTGCCGGGATATCTCCACGAGCGGAATTTGTCCTTGCTGCAAAATAGAGTGAGGTGCTCGAGACTGGTGTCTTTCAGCTGCTTTCCGCCACGATTGCCCTTCATGGTCTGTAAGAAACTACGGATTTCTCGGGCCGGCCGGCCTAGATTGTCTTCCAGCGTATCCTTCCTGGCTGTCCTCTTCGGATATTGCCGCGCCGGGTCGAACTGCACAAGGTTCGTACTGACAACCACGTCGCCGAGAACAATCTCTTCGCCATCTTCATGGTTTACAGGGACTCCTCCACATATACCCACGACCAAGCAAAGCCGAACGCGTTCGAAACTTGTCGGGATATTCGCGGCTACAGCGGCTGCTGAACCTTTGCCCATGCCCGGCATACGGGCAAGGACGACGTTGTGCTTGCCAATCCGTCCTGTTGTATAGGCATTGCGGTCCCCGACTGCTTTCTCGTATGACGTACATTCTTCCCAGAACTCATCGAACATAGCCTCGACGGCATCGGCTTCGATCTGTAGGGCACAGATAATGGCGATTTCGAAGTCATCACGGCCACGAGGTTGCTGGAATTTTGCCATCACGGAAATCAATTATAATCCACGGCCTTCGACGGCTTGGCCAGTCTCTTCATAACAGCGAAGAAATTGCAATTGGAGTTACAGTAGTAAGTTGCGGAGGATGTTGCAATGGAAGGCTATGGCCCTGCAAGTTAGCGGCATCCATGGTGGCGTAGCTGCTGCATGCAGCGCCCAATGAAAATGGTGTGCTCGGAATGCTTGTCCAATACCACGCTGCCATATCGTATTGGTGAATTCCGTGATATAGCAACCCGAATACATTACGGCGGTAGCTGATCAAAGTTCTTCGGACTTCACAGCAGCAAAGTATAATTCTTATAATGATATTTTATCAACATAAGGAAATGATTTAAAGTGGTACTTCCGCTGATAATGTGCGAGGAGAGGGCTAACCATGGAGAGCACCCGAACCTTTAATGCGTATTTTAGTTCACGTGTAGAGTACTAAAAGCAGACCAGGGCATTCTTGGCATGTCGCCGACTGAAGTCTTCTCTTGTTTGTGTGCAGAAGTCCGCAGGAACCTCATCTTCACCCGAATTGAATGCCTAAGTTACCTCGTGGAAGCAATAAATGTCCGTAATTAACACGGACCACCAACTGCCTTCTGCCTCCACAACCTGCTTTTGTCTGATGCAGATTTGAAGTTGTAGTAGATGTCACGTCTCAAGGCATAAGGGTAGATAGTCGAAAGCCAAAATATTGGATTTTACTAAGATAAAAGCAGGTGGTGGAGGCATGCGGTGGTGCTCATCTGTTGTACAGAGGTCCGTTTCAAAAAGTTTGGTCCCACGCTAATCTTGATCAGGTGACACTAAGCTTTAGTGCAGAATTCAAGCTAGAATTTAGTTGGAATCCTCGCTAATCACCACTTTTCTGCCCTGAAACCTCATGAACAGGCTCGACTGCCAACTACTTTATCAGTGAGCTCGAGCACGAGATTTTGTTAGCGCCCTACCCCAGTCAGCACGCGAAAATTCAGCGTGGGATAGAACGTTTGGAATGGACATCTGTAGTGGTCCGTGTCAGAACCTTGGCCTGAACGGCGAATCCAACGGAAGAAGACGGCAGACCTGGCGGTCCCAGCTCGAGACCGAAGACGTCGCCATCATCATCCTACCGCACGCCTTTTAACTTCCACGGATACAACTCTCGTTCAGAACATCCTAGACCCAAGTCCTGCGCGTGCTTCGCATCTTGAAAGATCCAAAAAAGCAGAAGCTCTCCGGATTGGCTCCCCTCTGCACGAAAGGTCGGGCTCAGAGACTACCAGCACACAGCCGAACGAGCATACACCACCGCAGCCGCCACCATCATGAAGCCCTTCTTCAGCGCTCTTAATGCATATGCATGGTTCGCACGCCCTGCAATCTCCTTGAATGCTTCCCTGCGGTAGTAAGCTTTACTAACGCTTGTACAGCATCGTGATCTCTGTCTTTGCCATCGTTATCCTCTCAATCATCGGCGCGCTGTTCGACGTACGTGCCGCACCCCCACCCTTGAAAGTGGCCCAAAGGTGTTATTTGGATAACATGATGCTAATATGATATGCGGTATAGAAGAAGAGCCCTACCATGGTTGGCAGTACGGAGGATGTCGACCCCAAAGAGGCATCTAAGGTTGCCGCTGCTGTATTTGGAGCGGTGGGCGTTTACGCGGTATGCAGAACCCATAATGGAGAACTATTAATCCTCTTGGCTGCGACGTACTCAAGTTCAACCATCTGGCCTCCTACTAATGCATTTCGTCGCTGCAGATTTTCCTCGTCTTCTGCGCAAGCCAGGCATGGCTTAATCACCGAGAGAGCAGAAGGGGCGCTATTGCGCTATCATGAGCCTGACAATGAGCTCGATGCTCATACTACTTCCTTCTGTGCATCATGCATGCTACGCGGCTCGTCAGATTCTGAGAAGGGGGGACGCTGGACATAAAGTAGTGGCGTCATCTTGGTGTCAGGGATTCGCTGGGTTCTTAGGCGTGCACTTGGTTTTTTCGTCCTGGAGTCCTACGCGACGTCTTAAGAGGATACTAGAGGAATCGAATATATTGCAATGAATTCCCTCTAATTAATCAGAGCGGCTTGAATCTGATAATTTTGGATCGAGTTAACGACTCGCAATAGTGAGGTCGCGTCCTTTCGCCGGCACTTCTCCGGCCCAGGCGTAAGGTTCCACGATAGCCGTGATTCCCTTCTCATAGCGTGGATGATATCTTTGGCGATGTTCAGAATGGTGTTGGCTCGGCGAGCACACTGCGCCTCTGCTGGACACTGCTCTGATCAAGACCGCGAGAGCGCCCGCTGGATGCTTCAAAGTTTGCAGTCCCGACCTTTCTTTTTCAACCTTCATCACTGTCGCTTTCCGGATCCATTGAGTCCCGCTTCAGCCATTTGCTCATGTAGGTCCCCCCGTCGAGCCAATACCCCAATTTGGCGTAGTAACTCCTCACACCCACCCCACTGATGACAGCAAGCTTCTTACTTCCATGCTCTTCTGTCGCGATTCGCTCTGCCTCCTCCATCAAAAGCGTGCCATATCCCTGATGCTGAAACTTCCTCGGATCGCGCGCATGCACCGGCACCGCACTCCCATACACGTGCAGCTCTCGTACTAAGCTCGTTGGCTGGCCCGTCAATTCCTTGCGGAACGTATACTCCTTGCTACACTTCCGCAGCCTCAACAAAGCAATCAGGATATCCTGTTTCGGATCCTCGTACGCCAGAAACGTCTCCCAGCCGCCGTTCGCAACGTAGTCCCTCCGTACCAGCTCCACCTGGGACGGCCGCAGCTTGTGCTTCACCTCGTTGATACCGACCTCGCGGGTGCGTACATCGCGGCAGCGCGTACCGAAGTCCTTCATGCGCGCCAGCGCCAGCTCGCGCAGGTTGCCATTCTCCACGCCTGCCGTGACGAGCGGCATGGGGATATCGCGCTGCACGCGGTAGATGCGCGTCCACGGCGGCACCAACGCTAGTATGCGCGCCACCAGGTCGACCAGCGCGTTGGGCGTGTAGTTGCGGTAGCGGCCGGTGCGCCACAGCTCGTACAGGCCCGTGCCGCGGATGACCAAGGTCGGGTAGATCTTCAGGCCGTCGGTGCGGAAGGCCGGGTTGGCGAAGTACTCGCGGAACTGGGCGATGTCGCGCTCCCAGCCGACGTTGGGCAGGTCCGGCATCATGTGACTGACCACCTTGAAGCCGGCGTCCTTGGCGAGGGCGAAGGTGTGCGCCACGGCGGCGACCGTATGGCCGCGGTTCGTGTCGCGCGCTACGTCCTCGTACAGGCTCTGCACGCCGATCTCCAGCCGCGTGCAGCCGTAGCGCAGCATTGATGCCAGATGCGTGTCCAGGCAGTAGTCCGGCCGGGTCTCGATGGTGATGCCCACGCACTTGACGCTGCTCTGCTCGCCAGCGAGTACCGCCTCGTCGACGTCGCGCGTCTGGTAGCCGCTCAGGGCGTTGTGGAGCTGCGCGATGAAGTCCTCGCGGTAGGACTCGGCCAGCGACATGAAAGTGCCGCCCATGATTATGTATTCGACCTTGTCGACGGAGTGACCGAGGGATTTGATCTGGTCGACGCGGCCGCGGGCTTGTTCGAAGGGGTCATAGCGGGCGCGGATGGCGCGCATCGACGTGGGTTCGTAGCCAGTATAGGATTGGGTGGAGTATTCGAAGTCGGAGTCAGGGCCGCCGGGGCAGTAGACGCAGATGTTGCCCGTGTATGCAATATGGGGGCATCGATGGGGCTTGCACATAACGGCGACAACAGCAATGCCGGAAGAAGTGCCTCAAAAGATGTCAGCTTACTGTTGTAATGACATTCATGGACTTACGTATGGGCTTTGCAATGAGTTTTGGGAGAATATATTTCTTATAGTGCTCTGGCACAGCAGCAATGATAGCTGTCAATGGTGGCTGCGTGCTGAGATAATGCTTCTTGGCCATCTGTCCTCGTAATGTATTTAGGTTTATATCCTTTTTTGCTCCTGATCCATCGTCCTGGGCTTCATGCGCCTGGATAAGAGCGCCGGCAATGTCAGCGCATGCTCTCATGAAGCGCTCTTTTTCCGGCGCCAGAACGACATTTTTTGGCAGTCGCGCCTTGGTGCGCGTCTCCGTCGTTGCTGTCGTCGTCGCCATGGTAGTTGAGACTGATGGACGGGCATTGGGAAAATAATGAATGGCGTAGTTGTATTTGACGGTATGGTGGGCTTCCGCCCCAGCGGAGCTTGCCGGAGCTTTTTGGCTGCTCCCCTTCCGCCGAACTCAAGCTCGAGCTTGCTCTGCCTTGCTGGACGTCTTTGTTAATCGCGAAAAATAAACCTTGAAGGCCTCGTAGCCAAGCTGCTATCTTCCGCCAGGGGCCCAATTCACCATGCAGGCCCTTCGGCGACCTTTGAGCTGCGCTTTTCGGGCTAGTTCTCGTCGACATTCCTATGCTACGGTCTCCTCTGCCTATGCCGCTACCAACACCAACCTCCGCATTACCGGTGATACCAAGGTGATATATCAAGGCTTTACAGGAAAACAGGGAACGTCAGTAGAATGCAGAAAGCCCCTAGAAGCCGCCCAACATGTGGCTAAATGCGGGACAGATTTCATGCTCAACAAGCAATTGAATACGGTACAAAGCCACCCCAAACCTAGTCGCCTGGCTGAAGAAATTTGAGAGAGTAATCAACTTATCCGCATTAGGCACAAATGTGGTAGGAGGGACAAACCCAAAGAAAGCTGGCGAGACACATCTGGGAAAGCCCGTTTTCAAAAACGTGGAAGAGGCGGTAAAAGAGACTGGAGCGAACGCGTCCGCCATCTTCGTACCGTACGTTGCTGTTCGAGTGACGAAAAAGAGAGATGCTCATCGCGTGTAGACCACCGCTTGCAGCAAAGGGTATTGAGGAGGCAATAGCTGCAGAAATACCCCTTGTTGTTTGGTAAAGCTAAAACTTTGGGTTGTGTTTTTTCCAAGCTAATTTTTCTTTTAGTATAACGGAAGGAATTCCTCAACATGGTACAGTCATTAACTTTGGGTCCACCACCATGTTTGGTTTTTAACGTTTACAGACATGGTCAGAATCACAGACATCCTAAAAACCCAAGGAAAGACAAGAATGGTCGGCCCCAATTGCCCAGGTATCATTGCGCCAGTAAGCATCTTTCACGAATTGGTCCTTCGTACTTCAAACCTGACCTTCTCTTCCAGGGCCAATGCAAAATCGGCATCATGCCCGGCTTCATCCACAAGCGCGGCCGCATCGGCATCGTCTCCCGCTCCGGCACCCTTACCTATGAAGCCGTTAATCAGACCACGCAAGCTGGTCTCGGCCAATCGCTCGTCGTTGGCATCGGAGGCGACCCCTTCTCAGGCACCAACTTTATCGACTGCCTCAAGGTCTTTCTGCAGGACGAGGAGACGGACGGCATTATCATGATCGGCGAGATTGGCGGCTCGGCCGAAGAGGACGCGGCGGATTTCTTGAAGAGCAATAATACCCAGAATAAGCCGTGTGTGAGCTTCATTGCGGGCATTTCGGCGCCGCCAGGGAGGAGAATGGGGCACGCTGGTTTGTCACACCTTGCTTATTGATAGCATCTCGATGTTCGGGAATGATGATACTGATCTGCTGCAGGTGCTATTGTTAGCGGGGGGAAAGGCGGGGCAGACTCCAAGATATCAGCTCTCGAAGCTGCGGGTGTCATTGTAGAGCGGAGCCCCGCTGCGCTCGGCAAGACACTTCATTCAGAATTTGTCAAGCGAGATCTCATATAGTTCCATCATCAGAACAGCTGGGGTATGTTGGCGGGAGAGAGAGCCATGATATGTGAATTCAGAGTTAGCGTCTTGCGTAATTTTGAGCTCTGCGGCCTGTTCCTGTATTGTAGATTTATGCAGATTTTCAATCACAATCACAAGCGAAAGTGAACTTGAAGTCCGTCATCACATTTTACTAGACAATATACCTATTTCGCCCTCCTTTTGAAATCAGGAGTTGTACCAATGCTGAAGAGGGGTCTGAGGCGAGTTCCTTAATAATTGATTGCGGCGCACTTCAGCCCGTTTCGTCTCTTCCGCAGAGCCGCAAACAACAGCACTGCATTGCACTGAGACTGGTCGCAATAGTATTATCGATTGACAGTCTTTTCAAGATGCTGTCCGGTGTCCTAATATTCAATCAAAAAGGAGAAAACCTCATCCTGCGAGCCTATCGTACCGACTGTCGCCCTCGTCTCGCCGACGTCTTTCGCATCCAGGTCATTTCCAATCCCCAAGTACGATCGCCCGTGCTTACCCTGGGCTCGACCACCTTTAGCCATGTCAAACATGAAAATATTTATTTGGTGGCCATCACAAAGAGCAATGCGAATGCGGCGCTGGTGTTGGAGTTTCTTTATCGGTTAATCGGGCTGGGGAAGTCGTATTTTGGGAAGTTTGACGAGGAGGCGGTCAAGAACAATTTTGTGCTCGTATATGAGCTGTTAGACGGTGTGTTTGCTTCATTGGACTAAGATATCGTGAGCCGTTGGGCTGATCCTTCTGCGGATAGAAATCTTGGACTTCGGGTATCCCCAAAATACGGAGACAGAAACGCTGAAAATGTATATTACCACCGAAGGTGTCAAATCTGAACGAGCAACGGTATAGTTCTCCTGGAGAGCTCTCAATCATGAGTATTGACGCATGAACAGGAAGATTCATCAAAGATTACAATGCAAGCCACTGGTGCTCTTTCCTGGCGAAGAGCAGATATCAAATATCGAAAGAACGAGGCTTTTGTGGATGTCATTGAAGACGTCAACTTGCTCATGTCTGCGCAAGGTACTGTTCTAAGAGCTGATGTTAATGGTCAAATCATCATGAGAGCATATCTCAGTGGAACTCCCGAATGCAAGTTCGGCCTGAATGATCGCTTGACGTTGGGCGAAGACAATCTAACCGTCCCATCTGGCAACCGGGCTGGAACCAAAGCGACGAAAGCCGCTGCGGGAAGTGTGACACTCGAGGATTGCCAATTTCACCAATGCGTCAAGCTCGGCAAATTCGATACAGACCGTACCATTTCGTTCATCCCGCCAGACGGCGAATTCGAGCTCATGCGCTACCGCGCCACCGAGAACGTCAATCTACCCTTTAAAGTGCACGCCATCGTCAACGAGCTCGGCAAGACCAAAGTTGAGTATAGTATCGCGATCCGCGCCAATTACGGCAATAAGCTGTTCGCGACCAATGTTGTGGTGCGGATCCCGACGCCACTCAACACAGCGCGTATCACGGAACGCACCTCACAGGGTAAGGCCAAGTACGAGCCTGAGCACAATAATATTGTGTGGAAGATCCCCCGCTTCACAGGCCAAAGTGAATTTGTACTATCCGCTGAGGCGACACTTACTTCTATGACTAATCAGAAGGCTTGGAGTCGGCCGCCACTGAGTCTCAGCTTTTCACTGTTGATGTTCACAAGCTCGGGCTTGCTTGTCCGCTACCTCAAGGTCTTCGAGAAGAGCAATTACAGCAGTGTTAAGTGGGTGCGCTATATGACCCGCGCTGGGAACTACGAGATAAGGTATGCCCAATTTCGCATATGCAGTCGTCGCCGTGTATTAACTGCGTCATTAGATTCTAGGAATTGATTCTGTATCATGGCTTGGCGCCGCTCCTCTCGAGGTAATCCATCAAATCGGCGCGCACAACGCAGGCCTACCCACCGTGCCCCAAATCCAGTGGCTCCGGGCGGAGAAGCTTCTTCCTCAATCCCATCAGGATCATACCAATTACCCAGCTACATTTATCGTAGGCTGACCCAAATTGCTACACATGAAGAGGCTTCCTTCCCTTCGCCACCAACCGACACCACACTCGCCGCCTCTACTGAACCCCCTAGGCACAGCCTTGATTTCCCCGACGGCAACGTCCTCGTTGTCCTTGACCTGCACGATTCCTTCTATTGGCTCCAACTCCATTCCTCGGTCCTCCGCTACCACTCTGGTGCCCTAACCCGCCTGCTGGCAATCCTCCCGACTCTTCAAGCAGGCCCAGATCTGGGTGGTTTGTACCTATCCGAAACCTGCCGCGTCCCGTCCGGCACCCGCGCCGTCCTCACCCTCCGCGACTCCGGACAACCAGGCGAGATTCCGTCGCTGACGACCTCGGCGCCGCCAACAACCGTGGAGCGCGCGTCCGAGGCAATTGTCGATACCGCGCCGCCGTCGCCGACCTCCTCTGACCGCATGCGCCACGGTAGCCGTACCAGCGATACTAACGACGACGACGGCGACGATGGCAACCGCGGAAATATGGATGTCGACGCCGCTCCCAACAGTGCTAACGCCGGCGAAGGAGGTAGCAGCCGCCAGGGCAGAGGCAGGCGCGGCACGCTGAACAGCGTAGGCCCAAATGTCAGGCGCTTCCGAGATGCCTTCCGGACGCTGTTCGCTGCGTTCTATGACCAGCCTCTTGGGCTGCCATCGCCGAGCGATGACGGTGATGGTGGAGGAGATGATGCGCAGCAGGTGCTGCAGCGGGGACAGGATCTTGTTGTGGTGGCGAAGGCGTTGGATGCGGTCCTGTCTATTCGCGGCAAGGTGTACCATATGTTCCCTGAGTTGTGAGGATGGGTTCGGGGAGTGCACTTCATGGTTTACATATGAGGATATCTCCATAGTAGAATGGAGCTGCAGAATGCTGCAATGAAATTTGTTGCAAATGATCATGGGCCGTGAACTTGCTGATCTTGTTTGAGGCTGTCTCCTTTGAGTTATGGTTGGGAAGCCCTGCCAGATTGATTGCGTATGGTTGTGCGTTATTTCTGCTGACCTCTGCGCCCATCCTGAAAGTCCGGACAGATCTGGATAACGGCATCAGAACATAACAGACCTCAGCACAAGTAATTTGTATCATATCAAACTCCGTGTTCGTTCAGTCCACATGTACAATCGGACATTACTTGGACAACGACACGATCACCAGACGCCAACTTATACGTCATTTCTCCATACCGTACCAAATTTCTTGTAAGACAAGTAAGCTGTTCAAGCCCAACCAAGAAATCAACGCTGGCACATGCGGATGGAAAACACTAACGAAACTCAATTGGAGCCGATCAAAAGTGCAAATATCACAGTAGCGGAACTTTTGGAGAAGTTGCTGTGTTGTTTTTGTCATTCTTTCC
The DNA here is from genome assembly GCA_021031095.1 of Bathelium albidoporum. Classification (NCBI taxonomy): domain Eukaryota; kingdom Fungi; phylum Ascomycota; class Dothideomycetes; order Trypetheliales; family Trypetheliaceae; genus Bathelium; species Bathelium albidoporum. The sequence goes on from JAGFVP010000017.1 coordinate 22,059, forward strand.
AGAATATCGACTACGTAAACCATCTTGGTTCAATGTTTAGAAATCGCTCAGTTTCGTCAACAAAACGTGGTCCCGGTCGTTCGTCTATAATGATACGGTATCCCACTCAAAGCGCCCGACAACACAAAGGACAGCCGACAGCGACCTCGAAGTAATGTGAAAATAATCATGAGAAAGCAAATGGCCAATCGAAGTAAGGAGACTTTCAAGCCAATCCTCGAGTACGATGCACATTTAGGATTTTGCCTTTGTATGTGAGCCTATTTGATAGCGACAGTTTGATAAGGGCCGCTACGAGCCGCCCACGACTCAGGGTTTCTTAATGAAACCCTTCAACGGACTGCAGCAGTGTCTCGTCTACTCTGTATAAGTGCTTTGAGCTCATCGATACCGGAACCAAAATAGGAACGGAAATTCTCGGTCAGGTCAACAACGGAGTACGACGGCTCGGACACCCCATTATCGCCCGGTCTGACGATTGGCGTACTCGCTGGCCAGCGATCTGATTCTAGGTCTCCGAAATAATATTCGAGCGCAGAGCTATAGAATAGGTCTTCATAATACTCCATTCCGTCGGGAAACCAAGAGACAGGCAGGAGCAGCCCTGCTCCTGCCTGGATCAAGACTGCCAGTGCGCCAAAATACGCATCCTTGTCGTGAGTTTCGGTAATTCTCGAAGGAGTTGAATTATTCACGAAGTCGTAGGATTCGGTAATTTCCAAGCCAATCAAATCATTCAAGAAGTTGAGACAAAGTACCCAAACAGAGATGTCATTGTAGATTTCGTTGGGATCGGCGCCAAAGTTGAGGACTTGACGCAAGGTTTCAAGATCAGGCCACTGATTGCCAGTCTTCATATGGGATATCGTGTGGGCGAATCCAGGCCGAAGGATATAGTCAAGAATCGGCCGTCCTTGTTTGCATTGAACATATTCCTGAGTAAGGAAAGTTCGAAGGTATCCGCTCAGACCAAAGTCGATTGCCACAGTGGTAAAGGAGCTCGCTTCCTTAATCCATGTTTTGCACGAACTATCATGGTACCATGAAGTACCTTGAGCTTGATAACTTTTGACTAGGTCCTCACACACTGGCTGTAATTCCAGTGCAGCAACTACAGACTGTGCGGTTCCCCTCCAAGTGGGTAACGAGAGAATGCTCATCAGATAGCTGGTGATGCCGAAAGCAAGGTCTGAACTTGATTCAGAGGTGTGGACGGCTATAAGCTGTGCAAGCCTAGCATTGAAAAGAAACAACCTTGCGTCATAGGGCGTTTTGGAATATTGATGCAATAAATTTTGGCCGTCTGAAGTGAGCAAAAAGTCTCTATACGATCGATGCAGAAAATCAACGCTCAGCGAAAGGGCCCGAAATCGGAGTGGATCGTTGAAGATGTGATGATAGATTGACGGTCCAAATGTTTTGTCGTTCTCACTTATTCCTACCTCATCTCCGTCCAGCCTAGGAAGACGGTCGAAAATCGTGTCCCTGTTAGGCATATATTGACACTCCAGTAGACCCATGCAGCGACCATTCAGTCTTCGATTTGTTGATTCAAGAAGGAGTTCGATTTCGTGGCTATCGACGAGATTGAGTTTTCGAAAGTCGTACCCCTTAGCTAGCGCAAAGTCTGGTCGCCCTTCTTCAACAAAGGACAAGTCAAGGAGGCGAAGGAGATGCAACGAGGTGAACTCATTTTCCGGCTATCTGGAGAAATATAGATGCTTCTTGGCGGTACTTTGACTTTATCGAATGCATCATGCGTCTGAAATAGTCGGTCAAGTCCGCTGGAATATCATCCAATGTCCTCCACAGCGCACGAATTCCATCTCCATCTCGAAGGCCGATGAGCAGCTCTCGTAATACAAGCCAGACCCATAGAAAGACTCCTTGTGCCTTGTCAGTTATAAACGTAATGAAGTCCTCGCTCTTTACCGTATCGTGATTGAGCAGGTACTGAAATCGAGTATTGGCGTGAAGCTGTGACTTGACGTAGTTGCTGATATCACCACGTGTAAGATCTTCAAGACGTATCTGTGGAAGGACCCGGAATGCGTCTTGAAATACATTCCAAGGCCTGCTGGACAAGCATATTTTCGAATTTGACTAGAGTCACGAGAAACTCGATGAGCTCATCTCGCATTTCGTCGGTATCTTCGAGTTCATCAAGACCATCGATGAGCAAAAAGACTTTGGCAAATTGTCGCACATTCAGGAGGTATTCATTCAAAGACTGCTGCAATTCCGAATCGCCCCAATCAGTCATATGGTTTGAGAATGTTCGGGCAGCTCTCCATCTCCGAAAGGGGACCACACGGGGTATCAGGCTTGGCGTTTGTTCGAGTAATTGAACCAATAACGACCGCATAAGGCCTGTCAGGGATTTCTGGAGTTTGTTTCCTGGATTCCAGAAGAAGAATGAAGCTTGTACCACCATGTAGTTCTCAGCCCAAGGGAGCATGTGATCTCGGACCTTGATGTTCTCTTTGATGAACTTCATCAACGTGGATTTACCGGATCCTACTCTACCACAGATCCAGTAAAGTTTTCTCGAGTCGGTTGTGGAAGACGACCACGTGATCAAGTTGTTATCGTGGGTCTCTTCATTTGACATAGATTGCAAGATCCATTGATAGGTCTCCGCCTGGGCCTTGTGAATTGTATCTTGACGATCATCGAGCTGGGCAAATTGAAGGCTGCTCAATACTTTTTCCTCGCCCATCGAAGTTTGGTCTCCCTCTGCAAAAGCTTTTCGCTCGTTACTGTTTGTTAAAATTACGTTTATCTGCTTTGTCAAATGTTGCAGCACGTCTCGATTTGAGAGCAGGAATTCTGAAATGGTCTACTGCTGTACAGAATCTAGACTGATGCGTTCGAGGTGGTCGGCAAGTTCTCTGATCTCGCTTTTCAGGGAAGTCGATGAAGCACTTAATGCACCCAATACATTCTCTTCTACAAGAGTGGTGCACTTGAGTACCTCGCTTTGACCAGTTGCAGTTGCCTGCGTAGAACTGACATTGCTCCCGTAAGTTCGAATCTGGGACAGGCCTGTATCCCGGAACGTACTTCATGTAGATCAAGAATGCTATATTGAGATTATCGTGAGCTCGAGAAATGTTCTTTTCCATTGCTGCCATCTTTTCTCGGTACCACAGGGTTTTGATGCTTAGGCGAAGAGATTCTAGCATTGCGTTTTTGTTCTTGAGCTTTAAGCGATCCAAGAGGTGGATGAAGTCACTAGACAACCGCAAACACTCGGCATTGGCTTCAACTAAGCGAGCTTCAGCGACACTGGGGACGCCCCAACCGCTCGGCTTGGTCATCCAAGTCTGGAGGACTGCATTGAAGGATCCCAAAGACTGCAAAACATCGCGAAGATCCTGGTGCTCGGAGAGCAATCCACCTGTTGTTTTTTAGTACTCTACAGTTTTCTTCAACACCTTGAAACCATGATCGGCGATCTGCAATATGTTGCAAGCTAATGAGAAAGCACTTAATGGTTCGAGCACCATTGTGCGTTTCGAGGTGCTCTGCTAACCCAAGAATGAGAAAATGAAGGCTCATTAGGTAATCGCTTGATCAGGTGCAGCAGGGGGTGACACAAAAATTGTGGGTGGGGCAGGCGAGTTAGCCTCCCTCTGTCAAGCACCTTGTTTCTGCCAGCTGCCTTCAATTCATTCTATTTCACGTTTCTATTATTTGATAATTGCGATTTCCACTGTTGTCTTTATAGCTACTGTTATTTGCCCTGAGTCAAAGACCTATGGCAGCAACAAAGGTGCCTGACAGAGGAAGGCCAATTTGGCTGCCACACCGATATCTCTCATGTCATTCCCTAATAGCACCCTCGTTCAAACTTCTGAACGTGATTGTTCCGGTACTTCGCGACATTTCTTCTGACACTCCCGGATGCACCCATCGGGGGGTGAACGAAGAAATGTTGGCGTCCATCGAACATAGTTTTAAGCAATCTTACTCGAGAAAGAGCCGCCTCCGCTTGGACGCTCCCTTCGACGTTAGAATTTCGTAAAATTCGCGCACGGCTTGACCGGGCGAGCCTGGGAGCGAGAAGGGCGGCTGGCCGATTGCCAGTATAGGTTCGGCGGCAGCAGCGGCAACGGCGGGGCTAGACGCGACCAAAGGGACGTCTTTTTCATCTCTTCCTTCATCAGGAGCAGGGCTATTCTGCTTAGCAAGGGCAGGGGAAGCTACGGCAATAGAGCGAGCGGCTGCTGTGGGAGGGGGAGTAAGGGCAGGAGCAGACGTATAGGTGGTAGCGACCTAATAGCAGCATTAGATCTGAGTCGCATAGTGAAGAAAGACGGCAAGGTTCGCTGCCCTGAAGGCAGAGGTTTCTATTCTTGGGCGTAAATGCTACAGGTCACCCGAAAAACTAAAGAGCTTACATCCTCTTAAGGATATACACTGGATAGGGGCCTGAGGGATCAGTGTCGAACACGTTCGGCAGTTGAGTCTAATAAAGACGCTACATCTGCTCTGTCAGGTAGACCGAGCCAAGTCCAATAATGTAAATGAGCAACGAAAGAGGACTCTCGGGAGTGCCACAGCTGTCTACGTGATTAAGCCAGAGGCTGCCAAAAAACTTCATGGCGCTTCAGAATATACCGAAAGACATTATTGCCAAGCTAGCAGGCCTTGATACGCCTAGCTGTATATATAGCCTCAACTTCTGTCATCCCTAGGTGGGTTGCACACAAGCCATAATGGAGAGGAAGGAAAGGGACGATCAACCGACTCGATACTGCCAATAACCAAAGTTTGTAGGCTTTGCCTTGTCACTGAAAGGCTTCGTGACACAAATTTCAGAAGTTTGGCAATAAAACAGCAGACTTCAAAGCCACACGCAGCAACGAAGGCAACAAGCAACTCGAATGCGGACTACGCAGATTCTGGCCTGAACTTAATACAAGCCATTCAGCTCCGGTAAACCCATGAGAGTGTCAGAATGAAGAGTGTCGCGCCAAAAATTCTCGTAGACAATAATAAGTCTAAAATCAAGTCGCAGAGGCCCCCATCGAAATTTGAGATATTTGGTTGGCCGGTTTGAGAGTCAAAGTGGTCAAATAGCCAGATTCAGACTTTGAAGTGAGAATTTCCTCGATCTATTCACCTAAGAGATTTCAGCCGTTCCTCTCGTCACTTCATAATGAGCGCCTGACATGTACATGAATAGATACATCAGTTGTGCTAGATTCTAGCGCGTGAGGCCAAAATATATTGATTCTTAGTACTATTAATGGCCGGGGGAGAAGGGTCGTTGAGAGGGTTCCTCAAAGTCGTAGATGGAGTTGGCAGAGACGTCGTAGTATTGGAGATGCTTCCTGTGGTAAAAGGCGATGGTTTGGCCTCGACCTTACGTTTCTTGACGTCGACTTTGTTGCTGCAGAGGACGATGGCAAGGTTTTTGCAACACAGCCCAAGTCGCATTGCCAGTTTGGCACGTTCTTGTAGGTGATGCGCGATGTCATATCGAACGTGATGGTATCGTACTGCCCGTTGATATAGTATCCGTCGCGGAGACACCGAACTTCTCTTGCCCTGCAGTGTCCTATGCATTCAATTACATGGTACCTAAGTTTTTGGTGAAACCAAGGCGGATTTTGAGACCAAGCGTGGTGGTATACTTCTTTTCGAACTCTCTAGTAGGATAATGCTTCACAAAGGTGGTATGTCCAGTACCACCGTTACCAACTAGAACGAGCTTAAAGGTGGAAGGAACTGTCGGCGATTTGCCAAGCAAAGGTACAGCTTTAAAACGAAAACAAGAAATCAAAGGAGGGGACAGATAGACAAACCACACTGATGATCTTTACATTGTAGGACGAAAGTTATCTCCAGCCTAACCTGTCATTCGGCACTTCGAAATTATTAGAGTGAGAAATTGCACATATACGCTCGCAGCTGCACCATTGTTCCATTGTATACAACAATCTAAGCTTACCCACTGAAGTGGAAGAGTCAGAATCTTATGAAAAAATTGATATCACGTGATCTTAAATCTTTTCTCTGACACCATAGTCACATGATTAAATTACGTGAACTTTAATCATGTGTTTTCTGTACGGCTGGTTACTGTAGTAACATAATAGCCTAAGGTGGACGACGCCAGAACAGCGAAAGCTACAGTTGAGTTCCTGCTGCCGTTCAACATCCCATATCTCTTCCCAGCTATTACCGATTCTCTACGGTCTTTGCAATTGTTGTCGGCCTCGATCCGAGCATAAAATCCGCTCCAATCAGACGCCGACGACTATGTCCGCAAATGCACAAGAGCCTGGCGCCCAATTATTTCTCAATCCGCAGTCTATCGCTGGTTCTAAGGCTATAGCTGAGATGTCGTCATGCTATCAGGCGCAGCATTTGACCGACACAGAGCCTTCTCAACTCTTACAGCAACGGCCACAGCTGCTCCAGAGTGGCAGCAGCAAGGGCAAGCGTTGCAGGCACCGACGGAGTATCTACTCCGCTGATCACATACCTCAAAGCGATCCTGGAAAGACAAGCGTGCTTTGGTCGGTGGTCTTTTTGACATGCCATAAGATGTCTTCAAACCCAAAATCTCAGAGAGCGCGCAAGTCTACTAGGAACAAAGCGTCAAAAGGGAAGGCGAAAGACACAGCAATAGATATCTCCTTACAAAGCTCTAGAGCTTCGGAGGATGCCCAGACCGAAGTGCTCACTGAGAAGACACGAACGATCGGACTGAGAAACCCCAGATTCGAGGAGCTCGTACTTTCATTCCGTGGAATTCACATTGATAGAACTCAGATCATAGTTCCACACCCTTACAAGCATTTCGGCACTGATAAGCCTGTCAAGGGCATACAAAATCAATACAAGGGGGTTGGAAACATGGCTGGAGATAATATCTGGTTAGATAGCATTGATTCAGAAAGAATTGCTAAGAACTATATTAGCATGCAATTGATAGATAAATGCGAAGAAGAGTTTGCAACATACGCAAAAGAGCATTTGCTTAGAGGAGAGGAGCCGATATATTCTGCAGCAAACCAGCGTCATTGGCTCCCGATAAGGATGATTCAGCTTAGATCAGCTCTATCACCAGGACGGCATTGGGTTCCTCCTCCTCTGCTGACATCCCGTGAGGACCTGGGGAGTATGGCAGAATACGGCTTCGACCTACGACCTGACATTTCCTACTGGCTACCTATACAGAGCTTCAACGAAGATTACAGCTCACAGGTTCAAAATGCGACTTTTGTTAATCAAGACGCAACATGTCCATATCTCACTATTGAATTCAAACGATCTGATTCCAAAGAAGAGGAGGCTCGCCGACAGACTGTGGCTGCAGGATCTTTAGCGTTGTATAATCGCTATTTACTTCGCAAAAGAGCCCTGAATGCCTTAAATCAAGAATGGTCAGACGATCATAATATCGACATCAAGCATTATGCTTTTACCTTCAGTCAGACGAACTGCACTATTTGGACTATTCAGATGTCTAATGTCATAAACGGAGAGTGGGCTGGATGTGAGATGAATTTCTTACGGCAAGTTAATTGTAGGAATGCCAAACAGGTAGAAGACTTAGTGAGCTGGATAAACGAGATTCACCAATGGGGTTTGTCAAAACATGCATCAGCCTGCGAGCAGGACATCAAAACGATTCTCCAGGTTGAGGATGTGGCCACATCTATGTTGGGTTAAGGTGCTCCTAGTCTTATGAGATTGTTATCCATGAGTCTGGCGTCTAGATGGCTATGGCTGTTCGTTTTTCGTGTGCCTTGACCAGGAAGTGAGGGTGTTCCGTTTTGGTTGTGGTGAACTCCATGGAGAAATAGATGACTTGTATACTGTTCTCTGCGGATTGACTTTATTAAATTTTGATGGAGTTTGGAGAGACGCACTATGTTATGGCGATCAGATTCGTAATGCGGTTCTTACTTTCTGGTTTTTTGTTGACCTGCTACCGTAGTCTGGTACTGGATGTTGGTGTGAGGATCTGTGCCAAATCTACGCTGAGCAGCTGCCTACAGCTTGCAGAGCTGTAGACGAGCCACAGAGACTGGAAAAACTCCCTATGAAATTGTGAAAGTAGTCCTAAAACAGAATCGTGAATTAGTGGAAGACCAGCAGCGACAAAACCGAATTGAACTGGCCAACTACGTCAGACGAAAATTCTCCCAAAGCCAAATGGTTAGACCTCAAGTTCCCGAGGTCTTCCAGTGAAGGTTGATCAAGGTATGTGCAGATAGGGATGACGAAGGGATTGCGTTGGGTAAAGACGCAGCTGATAAGATGACTTGTCCACCTTCCGGGAAGCTCTCAGCTCAAGCGAGAGCCGCGACCAGTTGAGATTGACACTCAAAAAAGCCGTCAATGCGTGCAGCTACTTGGACCTTATTGCAGCGCCCCCCGTTGTGCTAATTTCTCAGTAGAGCATGGAAAGAGGGCAGGAATACAGATTACTCTGTGCAAGGCTATGAAATATACGCTCACTTCCACTAGTACCGAATCGCCCGAGGGATCGGCAAACCCGCATCTCACTTAGGTATCTATTCCACTTGTCCAACAGCGCAAACAGCTCACCGAGCCACAAGATTGAAAGCCTCACAGGAATCAACATTCAAGACTACCGACCTGACGAGGCCCAGCACCACCTCGCACAATCTGCCTACTCCCTGCGAGGTGGACTCCAATAATATCCCACGCATGCGAAAAGCCAATACGACCTACGGATTTCTACTCTGGTGCAGGCGGTGGGATCAAGTCCTCGACCGCGCTTCCAACTTGAGGCTTCGGCTGGGAAGTGAAGTGAAGCGAGGAGAAGAGAAAAGACAAGAAGAGGTCAGAAGAGGGAGGTTTGCGACCACGGCCTCACAGCCCGTACGTCAGGCTTAAGAACCATGCAATCTCATGCCGCATCTCGAAAACGGCCGGCCCCTGGAACATCGCCATCCTCTCTTCAGTCGTCTCAACGGGGTCTCGATTTTCCGATGGTACATGATATCCAGCACACGCCTGACGGGCAATTCAACGAATGGGCAGATCAGAACATGCTGGGTCCAAATACTTCATCATATCCAAACGTACCCACATACGACGAGAAACCATATGCGACAACGGCAGCGACAATATCGGGAGGGCAGCTGACGTCGCAATCCGCCAACACATCCAACCACCCATTTGCGACGGTTTCGAATCAACTGGTCAAACAGATACCAAATCATCAAATGGCATCCAGGGATGGGTCGTACGAGAATGATGGCTGGTTAGATGATGGCAATGTGGGTGGACAGACTGCAACGTGGGATGAGGGAACGGATGAAGAAGATCTCGAGCAGAAAGCACTTGTTGCCAAAAAGGATGCACAAGCAAAGAGGAAAACGATTCCGCCTTTTGTACAAAAGCTAAGCAGGTGAGATTGGTTCTTCTCAATTATGAACACAGAACTAATGTGACTCGTGTAGTTTCTTGGACGAATCCAACAACACCGAACTGATTCGCTGGTCTGACGATGGCAATTCATTCATTGTACTAGATGAAGATGAATTTGCGAATACCTTGATACCAGAGCTTTTCAAATCGAATAAATATGCTTCCTTCGTGCGACAACTCAACATGTATGGCTTCCACAAAAAAGTCGGTCTATCGGATAATTCCATGCGTGCAAGCGAAAAAAAAGCTAAGAACCCAAGCGAGTTTTATAATCCATTTTTCAAACGAGGCAGGCCTGAATTACTCTGGTTGATTCACAAACCCAAAAGCGGCACTCCCCATCCGAAGCGCAAGAGAGAAGACGGACGAGGAAAACAAGGGGGCGATAGCAGTGATGAAGATAAAAAACTGGCGGCTGAGTCGAGTGGCGGCGGGCAGGGTCAGTTGAAGCAATCCGAGGCAAGTAGTGGCACGCAGGAACAGCAACTGGCAACGCTTCCGAGCTCGGAAATGTCAAGTCTCCGTCAAGAACTGCAAGCACTTCAGAGACAGCAGAGATTCATCTCCAAGGTGATCACCCAGGTGCGAGAGCAAAATCACCAACTCTATCAGCAAGCAACGGCATTCCAGGCGCTCCATGATCGGCACGAAAACTCCATCAGTGCAATTCTGACATTCCTAGCCACTTTCTACAATCGCAATGTCGAGGGGATGGGCGCTCCAAATCTTGCCAACATGTTTGCCAATGCAATACCTCAGACGGCCCAGCACCAAGGGACGGTCGAGGATATGGGTGAATATCGGGAAGGGGATTCAAATCCGTCTCACCAGTTGACAAGAGTTGCCAAGAGGCCGCAACTGCTCTTGCCACCCCCAACGGCAAAATCCGCTACATCACCGGGCCCTCGAGTGACAAGCAAATCACCCGATCCGGCATTATTGGGAAGTCGACCACCGAACATTCCAAGTCAAGCTGCCAGCTCTAGAACCGGTTTCACGACAGGGCATTTGGCATCTACATCGCGACAGCAGAATGTATCACAGGAGCAACCACTGGGTAAGAATGACCGACCAAATCCGCTAATGGAGTCCGATGCTTCGGCAAATGATATCATGGCTCTAATAAAGAACGTTAATGCATCTGCTGCTGCTTCACCTGCAAATGATGCATCTTTCCAGGGCGCCTCATCATCTTTGGATTTTCCGGAAGCGCTTTCTCAGTACCAGTCAGCCAATGGCAACACACCGCTCACGCCAAAGGAGCGGGATGACGTACTTGCATTGATGGCAAAGGAACAACAAGGCGGAGCAAATCGTGGTGTGCCAGGGTCATCTAATAATGCCCTTACCATGCCAAATCCCCCACCGATGCCGTCTTTGGACACGTTTGCAACAAATGAACAGCAACTTGACATGTTACAACGTCTACAGCAAGAACAAGATGCCAAGGTGCAGAGCTTGGCTGATCGTCTGCAACCACTGAGTCCGACGGGTTCTATACCGGGCCTTTACAACGGAGTTGCTGGCGGAAATGGCAACGGTACTGATCTTGGCCCGCCATCGGAATTAGATCTCAACAGCTTCATCAGCAACGGTGATTACTTCACCGGCCACGATCAAACAGGTGTTGGCCTGGGAGGTGGTGTTGACAATGAAAGCAATCTTTTCGATACATCAGACTTTGGCATGGATTTTGGCGCACCCGACAACGCAAACCTAGGAGATGCGGGTGAATTTGACATGGGTGCCGGTAACGATGCCTCTGGATTTGATGACGCCGGTTGGCCCCAAGGTCTTCAGGATGAGAATGCTTTAAATCCGGATTTTGATGGCAGAGGAAGGATTGAAAGTGTTAGCAGCGAGGCGACAAGCCCGGCTGCCACAGGGGTCACTGACGAAGGCATGCATGACGATCAGAGGACTCGTCAGAGTAGAAAACAGAGTCCTTCGAAAAAGAGACGATTGGGGTAGGTAAATATCCGCATTAAAAGCTTTAGTATAGATGCTCTGCTCATAGGAGGTGACGGCTTTTATGACTGAATGATTGTAACAGCTCGCTAGTATTTATCTACTTTTCGAAAGGGAATGTGGAATGAGCATGCGCCTTGTACTTTGTAGGAAAGGACTAATCTGGGTTATGGCTACCCAGAAAAAGTAGCGAAGTGGATAGCACGGCGCAAACAGGCGTAAAAAGGGTAGATGCCATAACCTCAATTTTCAAGGACCTCTGAGACGCAAGACCTATGCTTGACTGCCTAATTGCGCCAACTATCGATGCACTTCCCGTCTTCTGCGGACCTACCAAGCATACCTGCCTAACAAAATGCAGACGACAGCCTAAGCCAGATGATCACTTGATAGCTCTAGTTGAAACTAAATGAGTATGGAATTAGTTAGAGACCATTCATGGACGACTATAGGCGGTAGCCAAGGGCAGCATGACTTAGAATTGCCTCGCCCCAAAACTAAATGAGCAAGTAATTGGTTTGGAATCTTACTGGGGGTAGGACCAAGGCCCAGTGCTAGCAAGAGAATTTAGTTTCAAGGATGCTGAATGGCAATGAATCGCAGCAAGGCCAGTGGTGAAGACGGAGGGTGAACGAATGAGGGACCAACGGGAAACAGGGCGAATGATTTGTCGGTAAAGGGGGACGAGACGGTAGGTCGTTACTGACGTGGCCAAACTAAATTTAGAGGGGAGACGGTCCTGCTTCAGACCCATCCACGCAAAGCTACTCAGAAAGTTGGGGGCCCCGCAACCGAATTCCAATAGTCCATATCAGTTGGATAATTTGGTGTATTAATCATTAATTATACTCTATCTGAGGGTCTCTCGAACTTATCTTTGAGTGTTACCAAGGGCTTCAAACTGGATATGCCACTTTTTCTGTCACCTGCGCGCCAGTGTCCATTCAATCGACCACGAAAATCTGAAAGATGGCCGTATCCATTCATCTAGGAGTGGAAGTGCCAGAAGCAGAGCCCGATTCGCCGCCTTTTTTCTTCCGCAATGACTGACCAGGACCTTGAAACTTGGCTTGGACGTCATCATGATCATCAGCGCCCTGCTTTCCTTTGATTGGTTTAACTTCGTATCCAAAGAATAATTTTCCTGGAGGTAGCCTCAGTGGTAAAGGGCCATTTTCTCGTCTGGTATTAGAATTGACTGGTTGGTTTACTGATGCGCCTTGGACGGGAGTAGACGGTTTTGGTGTAGGTGCCTTGCCCAAGACACCCTTTTTGGCCGAAAGGCGATGTCCCTGTGTTCCAAAATTGGAAGATGTTGCTTTTGCGCCAGCAGCAGCAGAATCGGAAGATGGAGCTATAGCAGCATAGTTGATTGCCTGGCCCATGGTACCATGAGGCTGAATGTGACCCGGCGTCAATTTTCCAGCCGATTTGCCTGCAGCACTACTCAACGGCGTATTCGTACCGGTCCTCGAAGGCTCTTCATATCCCACTGGTGGTGCAAAATCAACCGAAAGATCTGTTTCAAGAGTACAAATGGCATGCTTTTGTGGATCATCGGGCTTGACCTCGAGAACGGCAATCGAATAAACCGAATCATTGTATGCAAAGGTAAATACGTCGCCCTTTGTGAGACACGAAAAATTGCGAAAGGCGTTTTCAAGAACGGCCTTGGGATCGGATATGTCGAGAAAGGACGAGTCTTGTGGTTGAAGTTTGATAAAGCTCCCAAGCGGTAAATCAGTAGATTTAACTTGCAGCAAGTCACCCGGCTCGAGTACAAGCGTTTGCATAAGCTAGAACGATGTCAGGACTACGCGAGATGAAAGTACCAGATTGCTAAGAGCACCTACCCAATAAGGCAAATAAATCTTACCTTCTTCTGCGATGAACTCCAGAACGCCGGCATGTGTAGTTCTTTCCCTGGCTCCGTTGATAAGCTCAAAAAGCATGGGATAGGTGATGTGTAACCGAGTAAGTTTGTCGAGGGCACTGGCAGGCAGAAAGATCTTGCCTCCATGGTTGGCGCTCTCCCGGTCTGGACCGGGCATCATGACAATAGGGTAGCAGCGATAATACTCGTCAAATCTTCGAGGAGGAGGTCCTCCGCGCCGAAGCATGGCAGCTTGGTACATGGCCATAGGATCATCTTCATCGTAGAAGCCGGCGTTGTACTGCTACACAAGGTTAGCTAGGTAGTGAGAAACGGTGGGGCAAATCAAGCTGGCCGGATACCATGGTGATGATGACTTGGCGATGGCAGTCTGTGTGCGCTCCTTTAGATGAAGCTGAGGGAAGAAGCAAAGCTTGTCGCAATTTAGGTGCAGTAGGTAGCTAGAGGTGTAGCGGTTGTCCCATGCCACCGGCGCTTTGGAGCATCATCTACACGAGAACGCAACGAATGTTCGGAGCCGATGACGCAGCTCTCCGTAACACGCCCGCTTATGTCTAATGCTCGTTGTTCCTCGCAATCGTCATCGTAAACACTTTCACAACACAGATTTGTATTCGTCAAAGAGTGCATATATCTTGATCTACGGCGCTAAGACAACCAGAACATACAACGTATGCAAGCCCAGAGACCGGGTAAGGCTCCGCATAGCGCTGGAGCAGCAATCCACCTCTTCGCGTCCACCCAAATCTCACGTCGTTTGCAGTCGCATCTTCCAATTGTCGCGACTACACACATATAGAGAGAGAAATAATCTCTGTCCTGCGCCAGAGCCAAAATATGCAGACTGGACGTAACACCATTGCAGCACCGCGTCCGAAACGTAGCGGCGAAGAGTTTGCTCGCAATCATGCCTCCGAGCTCGATGAACCATCTTCCAAGAAACCTAGATTCGATTATCGCAATCCCTCAACCCTGGCGCCAGACGCACCCGAAGAGGATGCGATACTGGAGTTGGATGAAATCGGCAAAGGCGGAGCGCAAACGAAGCGGAGTGCCGTCAACCTCGATGGCTACGAATCTGATAGCTCAAACGAGAATTTCGATGCACGAGCAAATGCCAAAGCTGAAGCAGCAAACCAAGAAAAGAGACAAAAGTCCAAGGGCCAGACTGGCAATGGCTCCAAGGACGAAGAAGAAAACGACATGTTTGCAGATCTGGATGAACAAGCTGATGGTGATGAGGATGAAGACATGGCTCGAGAGGGCAAAAAGCACAAGAAGGAAGTCCGATTTTTGGATGAAACGGAGATTGAGGGACAGGTTGGTAGCAGCAAATCTGGGGGTCATGTGTCGGCAGACTTTTCCTTGTCAAACAAGGTGACGAATCGGGACGCCGAAGTGGAGAGCAGTAGTGAATCCGGTGGAGAAGAGGAGCGAGATCGGGTCGGAGCTGATGTGGATGAAGAACTCGGTGCTGGAGCCAAAAAAAAGCATGCCCCTAAACTGGATGCCTTTAATATGAAGCAAGAGGGAGAAGAAGGACGCTTTGACGAAAGTGGGAACTACATACGCAAAGCCGTAGATCCCGATGCTGTGCATGATTCGTGGCTGGCTGGCGTGTCGAAAAAGGATATGAAACGAGCAAAGGAGGCCCAGGAGAAGCGCAATCAAGACCAGAAGAAGCAGAATGCTGCCAATGACGCCGTCCTGACCAGTGATATGCTTAGCGTATTAATATCTCATATGGAGACTGGAGAGACGGTATTGGAAGCACTCGCCCGACAAAACCAAAGCAAGAACAAGAAGAAAGCAAAAGCGCAAAAGAACAAGCCAAAGGATGTGGACGATATGGAAATGGACCCAGAAAAGGCGAACGGTGATGCCACAGAAGCCAAACGGAAAGCGGTCGTGGAGAGGATCACTGGGGCAGCGGATCAGCTCTATTCACGAGGACAAACAGATGTATACGATGCTGAACGTGAACTACTGATGCGACAATACACACGAGAGACTGGTGAGGAGTGGAGGCCAAACGAAGTTGAGAATGGGGAGGAAAGGAGCCAAAACGATCAGTGGCAGTATCGGTGGGCGGACGGAAGAGATGGGGGAGAGACACATGGTCCGTACGATGGGACTACAATGGCAGCATGGCAGGACGCAGGGTATTTTGGAGAGGGAGTAGAGTTTCAAAAATTGGGCGATGGCGAATGGAACAGCTCTTCAAATTTTTAAGATACCAACATCCATCAGGGGAAGTCAGAAGGACTGTCGCGCCAAAACTGCAAATCCAAATTCAGATCGCGGGATTCCGCTTTCAAAAATTAGTTATTTTGTCAGCTAATTATTCTTGATAAAAATGAATAATTGAATAAACTTCGACTGTTAATTGGGAGCCCCTCAAGCTGAACAGCCAAGGATTGCCGACATTTCTTTCGTCATCCCCTGATGCGTCCGTAGTGTGTATGGTAAGGTAGGTTCTCGCAAATCCGACTGTTCGTCCGGTGCGCACCGTACCATTGTACATTGTACTCAAGTACCTATCCCCGACAAGTCACATGATTGTTGGTGTATGCGGGTGTCAGATTTTCTGGAACAGTTCCTTGCAAGAGCGGGTCAGTCAACCACTGGCGTTGAAGAAGGCGTTGGTGACTCAAGGACAGTCTCGTGCAGAAGCGGGCCGTTTTCGACTCCATCACTTCGCAACCAATGATACAAGCCGGCACACGGCAGACAAAGCAGACACAGCTTACAGCAGTGCAACATCTGTCACATCACCTTCGAGCCGCCCACCCCCATGAGCGTGTAGCTGAGGCTCTTGAGCTGGCAGTAGTTTGATGAACGTTTTGGCCAAAACAATCGAAATACCATTGTGATGGTATCATTGACTATACTGGGTGACACTTAGTAGATAGATCGCAATAAGTCGACGCCGCACTCCACAGCACTAGGATGATGGGTACTGCTGCGAGAGGGTGGGGATCGCCAAGAGCATGCCGCGCTCGGTGCGTGCACCAACTCATACGGCGATGGAGCGCATTAAAGATTCACTTGCCCATTACAACCAGATTCGTCTTACAAATCCTGGAGCGGCTTGCGACACTGCTCCGCTATCGGATTGTACTATTTGGAAGCCATCCGGTCTCTGGTCGCCGGATGGACGACAAGGAAGCGGCCCGCGCGCAAAATGTGCAGTGGATCCCAACAATCTCCTCCTTTTTGCTCAAACCGCCAGATGCATCAAAGGGGGCCTGTAGTCCCTTTTTTTTTCTTTTTCTTTTATTTCTTTTGGTGGCTACAACCCATGTCGTGCGCAGAATGTGACGTAGTTGGCTCTTTCTCTCCAGATGAGCAGACTGAAAAGGTACAGAGTCCAGCTCTAGTAAAGGTTTATCGAAATAAGACTGTGCAGAATACGGAGGGGGGCCAGGACGGGGCAGCATGGACAAAACGGGGCAGAGCGGGTTTCAGAGGAGTTATTGGATGGGGGACATGTTGATATACTTTAGACTACCCTTTGGCGCACCACGCGGTTCACCCACTCTTGCTTGGGTTGTGCGAGGAGCAGACCAAGGCCTGCTGTAAGAGGCTCGGACCGCGACCGAACCTGATTAAACACGGTGAGGGCATGGACAGCGAGGTGCGGACGGTGGCGAGCGGGCATCAGCATCAGCGTCTGATACCGCGGTGGCAAGGATGCGCTCTGATGGCAGCGTCAGAATCGGGGGCTGCAGTGTTGACCAAACGCAGCGGCAGTTGCAGCTTAACGCGGTCCAGTGGTCTGCCACATGGGTTGATCACAAAGGCCGGCCAGACGAGCGATGCGCGTCCTTTACCCGCGGTTGGCTCGCTCATGGCCCGGATGACCTGCAGCAGACACAGCTCAACGTGTGGATTGCTAGGCACTGCTGGGGCAACCCTCGATAGAAAAAGCTGTCTCCTGACTGCATTTCCGCCGCCGGCTCCAAGTCCTGCACTTCTCTGCCCGCCCCCTCCCCCTTCTCCCCTTGGCCGCTGGGCTTGCGCGGCATCGGTGCGTGCTGGGAGATTGCTCGATCCTTTGTTCATTTTTCAAGCCCATCTGACGCGCTTGTCTTTGATTATAGAAGACACGGACCGGGGCGCGGGCGGCGCTAGACCCTCGTCTTCCAGGAATCGCCAGCCAAGCCAAAGCCCAAAAAGCGACAGCCCGACTTTTCTGCATAGCACCACCAAGCCTGTTCCCTCTCCTGTCCCTATCCTGCTTCTCCTCCTCCATCTTCACCTCCTCCTCCGCATCCTGCTTCCTCTCCTTCCTGGCCTTCGACTCCTCTGCTGCACCTGCCGTCCCCTTTGCTGTGTCACGCTCGTCTGGTCCTGCATCGCCGCCGGTGCATTCGAGAGGCTTCCTTGACAAAGACGGTCGATCGGCAAGCGCTGCCCGCACGGCAAAGCCTGCCTAGTCCCGGGCGTAGTCGTGGTACAGCACGAGGTACTCCCGTACCTGTGCCTCTTGTCTGCGCAAACCTCACCTGCACCTCGCCATCCCCTCCAACATAGCCCTGACTCTGGACGACTTTGGTGTCGACGCCCGAGCAGGACTCGTCGACATTTTGGCTTCTCCTTGCCGCTGCCTGTGTCCAACGCTGACTCACCCCCGCCCTCCTCCACTCAAGCAAATGCAAAAAAAGTCTCTCTCCCGTTAACCATCTACGATCCAACGACCCAACGATCCACGACTGACATTCGTTCATTCTACTAATAGACACTTTTCTCAACGGCCATGATGAGCAATCCATCTAATCAAGACATGTATTACGAAAGTCCTGCAGCACGGTCGCCGGGCTCTCATCGTCATCAACCGCAGACGCTGCACCGCCAGCCTTCACGACAGTTTGATGCTTATGGACAATTTCCCAGCGGTCTATATACCGCCGAGGATCACGCTGCACGCTACGACCAGCCAAGATATAACGATCGACCGAATGCGACGATGCACAATAGCTATGGTGGCTACGACCTGGGTCTTGCTCAGGCATGGAATAACTCAGGCTTTGGTGTGAATAATAACCTCGCGGCCTTGGGTGCTACTCAGCGAAGAAATCCTTCGCGAGCTCGGAGTGCTCTACCATCGGTATGATACATATTCCCCTGAGCTGTAAACACGTGACTGACATGGCTGGGTTTTTTCTGTCAGGCCTGGTTGGACTCATCCCAACAAATGTCCAATATCCCACCGGTGCCCCAGCTCGGCTTGCAAATGCGAGCACCAGAATCCACAAGTATCGATCCCGACGAAGAGTTGATTCCGACAGCGATTGTAATCAAGAATATTCCGTTTGCCGTGAAAAAGGAGCAACTGGTTACACTTATGACCGAAATGCAACTTCCCCTACCATATGCCTTTAATTATCATTTCGACAATGGAGTTTTTCGAGGTCTCGCTTTTGCCAATTTTACGACTGCAGACGAAACCGCCGTCGTGATTGATGCCATGAATCATTTCGAGCTCCAGGGGCGCAAGTTGAGAGTCGAGTACAAAAAGATGCTTCCACTTGCTGAACGGGAGAGGATCGAGAGAGAAAAGCGTGAGCGACGTGGACAGCTCGAGGAACAGCATCGGCCCATGGTGACGTCTCAACTCACCAATCAACCATCGCTCTCATCCTTATCCTCGCACATGCCGACGACATCTCCCTCGCCCGTCTCGGCGAGGAATCTCAAACCAGGTAGGTTGCAAATTACATGCTCATCTAACGTCATCATGATGATGCTGACCTGGTCAAGCAGATGTTGACTTCAATGACCCAGATGCCTTGCAGTTCTACTCGCAGTTGTTACTCTTCAAAGAGGACCTCTCCAGGGACAGTCTCGTGTTTCCCCCAAACCTATCTCCACCCAAACGGAGAACCGTGCACACCCTAGCCCACCACATGGGCCTATTCCACATGTCGAAAGGCGATGGCGACCAACGCCAAGTACACATTTACCGCTCGGCTGGAGGCAACCTGAGCCCTCCTATGTCAGCTCTCCCTTCCCTTCACGATCCTCAACGGCGCGTCCTGAACCGATCAGCAACTACCGACTTCAACGAAGCACGCGCCCAAGAAAACATGTATGGTGCTGTCGGCCGCCAGGCTTCGAGCTACCTCTTTCCCGAATCACCCAACGGCGGTGGCTTGACTGCTGGAAACGCTCTGCGTGCTGCCAAATCATTCGCGGACCTGCGCTCGTACACTCCATCCCCAGTACCATCGACCGCAAGCTTCCCCTTTACAGGCAATACTGTCGGCTTTGGTAGATTAGGCGTAGGAGCCGAGCATGGTGGTCCTGGCCAAAACAGTGCATCCACTACAACACCGAGTCTCACTCCTACAGCAACGACCATGTCTGCTCGAGATGAGAGTATTTTGGTCAATGGCCTTGGCCACATGGGCCTGGGAACTGGTTTTGGAAATCACCATGGACAGG
Organism: Bathelium albidoporum; assembly: GCA_021031095.1. Classification (NCBI taxonomy): domain Eukaryota; kingdom Fungi; phylum Ascomycota; class Dothideomycetes; order Trypetheliales; family Trypetheliaceae; genus Bathelium; species Bathelium albidoporum. The sequence continues at coordinate 41,788 of JAGFVP010000017.1, forward strand.
CAAACAATGGTTCGCCCCGAGGCTTACGAGGGATGATGTCTTGGGATCGCAGCAATGAAAGTATTGGTGCCCCGCCAGGACCTGGTCCCATCGGTGGCCACAGGACCTTTGGAAATTCGAGTAACGGAACCTATGACAGTAATGGTAGCAACAGAGGAACGCCAGGAGGCCTCCCAACAAGGCAGCCACGAGGCCCTCTCCCAGAACGTGGATCAGGATTCGGTGTTTCGAGTCAGGGATCTGGACGACCACGACAGAATGGACATGCTAGCAGAGGCAGCGATGAGCTTAGCTCTCAAAGCAATGTGGAAATCGTTGTCGGGGAGTGAACCAAATACACTTCAGGGTCGGTGGCTTGGATCGTGGTACTGGACTGATAGGCCTTTTCAGGCGAGAAAAGTTGAACGAACTCAGATGGAGTAGATTATGTTATGACACGGCTTACACAGAGACACACGCACTTGACACTCACCCACCTATACCTCTTTAATAATGACGCACACGACGAATGACGTCCACGACCGCACGACGACCGGTAGATCTAAACCATATCTTGGGTTCACACCCTAACGATGCATGTTTTGGAGAGATTTGGAAACGCAGTGCATCGAGAATATCAAACCCCATCCATCACGAACGCAGACACTATGGACCGAGCCAGTTTTTCTTTTCTTGAGCAAGGCTTACACAAAGCTGTTGGGCACACGAGTATGGGGTTGGCTTGAACCTTTTTTTCTCCAATTGATGGAAGGGGTGGGAATGCTTGGGCTTGATTGCTGTTTTATCTCTGTTTTTTCCCTTCTCTCAGTCGCATTGTATTAATGGTTTCATACCTGCACCGCCACCCCTTTTTTCTTCTACTGATTGCTTTTGGTTTCGTATCGATGTTGTTGCATTCTCGGTTTGTATCCTTGGAGATAGCTAACTAAATATCGTAATAATTTGACAGTGCTTTGGCGTTTGCTTAATGATCAGAATCGATCCTGTTTATGTGACTTTGTCAATAATGATTGGGTAATACTGTCCATAGAAATGCTGACCACGCGACCTTGACAACTCTTGGATCACACCTGGAAAATGACAAACAATGCTCAAGATGCAGGAGGCGTTTTCGAGGCTCCTATGAATCGGATGTCATTCGTATCGCACGGGTGAGGAAAGAGAAAGGTGGTCTACTTCAAAAAGTAGGCTTTCATAAGGTAGAACGACGACACCAGATACTGGAGCACTCGCGACGACATAAGAGTTGATTTCAGAGGTAAAGTCACCGGGCCAGCAATTCCAATCTGCAGCTCTTCAGACTTCGCATTCTCATCGTTTCATCAAAGATAAAATTACATGACTTGGCAGCCCCCCCCAAAACACCATATCCCCTAACCCAGCCACGTAAGACTAACTCAAGCCGTCGCGTCCTTCTTCCCCTTCTTCTGCTCTACCTTGAGCAATAGCGCCCTGTTGATATGCGGCAACACACCACCAAACGCGATAGTCGCCCGAATGAGCGTGTCCAGCTCTTCGTCTCCGCGAATGGCAAGCTGCAAGTGGCGCGGAGTGATGCGCTTGACCTTGAGATCCTTGGCGGCATTGCCAGCCAGTTCGAGCACTTCGGCGGTCAAGTATTCGAGGACGGCAGTGACATAGACGGCGGCCTTGGCGCCGACGCGCATCTTGTTTTGGGTTTGGGACTTGAGGAAACGCTTGACGCGGCCGCAGGGGAACTGGAGAGGAGCGCGCGTCGGTTAGTCAAGAGATTTGAAAATTTGCGCTCGCAGGTAAACAGTGCAAATTGTAGTCGAAGCAACGCTGTATCTGCGTAGAAACAAAATAATGACGCGTCCGCCGCGGCAACGGTGAAGCAGATGCATTCACCAACTGATATCAGACGCGCCGGGCTCACTCTCTTGATGAAAACAAACTTACTTGGAGGCCAGCTTTAGCCGAATGCGACTTCTGGGTCTTGCCCGAGGTATCTGCCTTGCCGCCGGTCTTGCCGCCGGTTTTACCTGTACGTATGCATCAGCCCGCCGTCAAACCAGGAATGCTATACAACGCGCGTTTGATGCACCTTTTCCGCCAGGCATGGTGATGGATTATCGCAAAGTGAGTTCGGTAGCAGGCGAGAGCGTGTCTACGCGACTCAAGTGCCGGTGTTGACAGGCCGGCAAAGTAGGATGGTATGGATGCAGATGTTGTGGTGGTGGTGGTGGGCGGCGCGGCGGAGCAATGTTGTTGTTCGGGTCCAGGTCCAGGATGCCCGAAGAACGCGCGCCAACTCTTATTTTCTGGCCGACCGAGCGCCAAGCACGTGACTGTTACTCATGGAATGCGTTGCGTCACTGTGAGGCCGCCGTGAGGCCATGCAGCTCGCAGCACCATGCATTTGTCGGGTGCTTATAGTGATGAAAGTATCCTTTCTAACAGTCTCGATCATGATGAGCATAGCTGTAACGTGAAGGGAGGGGACGGATCCGGAGCATATCAGAACTGTTCAAAGGAAAACCGACCTTTTGCAATCTCCCCTGTTTTGAGCATGCTTGACGCATCAATCAGCCAATGCCAGAACAAGTTCCCAGTCTGTGAGCCGCTCGCTTTATGATAGTTATGGCTCTGTAGTGAGGGACCATCACCGCAACACTGGAGGGCATAATGTTATCTTCAGAATGATTGATCCAAGCTCTCGGCCCGCCGATACTTCATCTTAGCGCGGAGTTGTGGCTTCAGCCTCCGATCCTGAGATGCGATTCCGTCCCATCTTTACCAAGCCAATCCTAAATCTCCAGCATTTTTATCAAATCCAAGAGGTCCAGGGATTTTGCAGAGATCCCTTGGACATGCTCTTAAAAGATCCAGGTCTGCTCGTCACTGAATCGGTGTTGTCTCGAGATTGCATAATACATTAAAGCCAAAAAGCCAGCAAGGTCAAAAACAAGACGAGTGCGACGGATCAGGACTTTCCTCCTCCTATTTGATTCACCAGGAATTCTTTCAGGAATCGGTCAAGAATTGGTATTGAGGCCCCAAATTGACCTCTTCTCCGGCTGAAATCCGTGATCTCGCACTGGCATGATATATGTTTTTCGATTTTGTCTACATCTAACGTCGAAATTGGCCGCTACTACACGTGCGGTAAGCAGGAATTCCCGCAGGCGCATCTGACCAACAGTTCGGCGATGTTATCTTCTCCATAATTTCCTTCTTTCTTGTCTATGATCATATGTATCATATCTTTGTGCTACCGGTCGGAACTGCGCTCCCGCGAACATATAGTAGAGTATTTTCCTTGCCCGCTGCTATACGAGAAGATCGCCACGACTATCTAACTACAAACCGAAGGAAGTCAAAACCACTTGGTAGATAGAGTAATGCTCAAAGCGTTACCGCGCAACTATATGGGAGATAGATTTAGCTCAGCTGGAAAAACTGGTTCAGTCATGACCATTGTGGCAGTTGCCGCAACAGAAAGAGACGATTGGATTGAATGCAAAAGTGTGCTCTGATATTCTTTCTCCATAGCGCTTGATATGAAACTGACGCATGTGTGAACTGGGTAAGTAAATCCTTATTAGTATATGCATATGCATCCACCCCCTCAACAATCTTAGGCTATAAGATTCTCCAATCACTTCCTCTGACAACGACTTTTGCAGGTTTGAGCTTCAGAAATCGTTGCAGCTCATACGAGTCTCGATTGCGGACAGAGTATCCTCCAACTTACACTTGCGCAACTGTGCTTAGAAACACGCCGAACCCGGTGTGAAGCAGCAGAGTAGACAAAAGCTTGGCGGCCGCAGGAGGTGACTTGTGGATGTAGAGTGTGTCCGGGTTAAGTGAATGTGGTATAGAGGTATTCTGTCCCGAGATACATACCATTCACACACTTGTGGCTCGTTCCCTTGTCAAGTTCTATCAAATTATTTTCTGACCTATCTCGATAGCAGGCTTCGCTGTAGCAATCACGCTCCCGTGTCCAGAATCATCGGAAGTGGACCTTCGATTCCTGCAGCAATTCCCATCTGCTTGGCGTTTTGATTGACAAGACCGTCTCAGTACGCGCGATCTCGATTCAACCAAGCAAAAAACCTCAAGATCACGCAATCTCTCTTGCTCTCTTCGATATCTCAAGACATCCAAGGTACGGTCACGATCCCATACATGTAATCGAAATTGGCCAACTTTATTAGCCGATCTTCGACCTTGAACAATGTGTCAAAAGCACAATCGCGTATACACCTGCAACCATGACGAAACGTACATCAAGTGGTGCGTGAGAGCAGTTACCAGTGGCTCCGGCTGCTCCGATCCGACGCCAGTCCAGCGTGGTGTCAACACTCCATGTTCTCAATGTGGGCCACAACCTTTTGATGGAACATACCACGATCCTTTCGCAGGGAAGTCTGTGTCGAAGGCTAGTAATGGCACGAACAAGCCGAGCGTGAAGGGATAAATCGTGTTAGCGCGGCATGTTGAGAACCATGGTGTCGGCAAAGGCCTACGTTTGCGAGGGTTGTGCGTGGGTGATTTCTTACTGCACATTCTGAAGATGTAAGCCTTCTCTTGCGATTTCTCCCTGGTGACTTCTCTAAGACTTTCCATAGTGGCTGTAATGCTAGCGACAGGAACCGAAAATCATTTGTTTCAAGAGGCTGGATGCAAGGAAGCAACCATGGGCAGTGGTGATCTGGGAAAAGCGTGTCCTTCTCAAGAGGCGAAGTCGCAAAGGAAAATAACGGGCATGCTACCTGGTGCAGATGGTCTTAAGTTCTCCTACTAGAATGCATAGAATAATCAGTTTGAGCATCAAAAGTTTCTCTCATCGGTTAAACTTCGAAAAGATCAGACATGAGCATCGCGTAAAAAGAGGTCCGTCGGCAGTAACGTACAAATTGTATCGTACACACCATTCTTGATCAAGTCATCAACAGAATAGACCGAAACGATCCTAACCTATGTTTCAAAGAAGCATGGGTTCCGACTCTTCTACCTAATGCCGGCACCCTTTGTACCTTTGCCAACCTCAAAGCAAACATTGTCCCAAAAAAAACTTGTTCTCTTAATCGCCTGAGTCGTAGCGTAATCCCTCCCCAATGAAACAAGATGCCGACCACATCCACCTGTCTCGGCTACCATTGTAAGAATGTGCTTTGAGGATCACTGGAACGGTGCGTACCCACTCAGAGCCTTCTGGATCCGTTAGTACCTCTTTCTTGAATCGGTCACACTGTTTTCTGGCCCAAATGAACGACTGCGTGATGCCTATTTTGAATATTTTGGACCACCAACAATCGTATCACATCCAGTCCTGAAATAGATGCTTCCAGCGGAGGCCATGTGTACCAGACCCAGAATGGTCCGGACACGAGTAGCCGACATAGACGATTCGTTCTTCAACAGGATGCCTGCCGTAATGACGGCACGGGTCGACGTTGTGGATGTGGTAGATACAACCGCAGCCAGGATACTTTTCAATAAGACGAATGCACATGCCGGTGGACTTGAAGGGAGCCCGAAAGGAGGCACTGTTGCTAACTTATCAGTAGCAGAAGAAGGTCAGCCTCTTCGGATGTGTCATCAGCCGTGTATAGGTATGGGAGGTTGTTGGCAGTACGTCATTCATGACCGTTTGAAAATGCTCGTCTCTGGGATCAGCTTCATGGACAGACATGATTGCAAGGAGAAAACAGCACAGAGGATGCAATAGAAGGGGAAGACTGCGGACTCTCCGAGAAGAGCGTTCTCTTCAGCTTCTCCTCAAATCAAGCCGAGCAACGTGGAGGTTGAAGAAACAAGAGGATGATGTCGGGGCCTGGGACAGACCAACAGAGCCTGGTCCGCTGCAACAGATATATCCATGACGCGAGATACTCGAGAGCATATACAGCAGCATTCAGCAAAAAATTGCAGAGGGGATTGTACTCCAATATCAATGGCTACCTAGTCGTAGGCGATCGCTCTGGCCCCAATGCAAGCCTTAGCACGCTGCAGCCGTACCCGAACCCTACGGCTTAACCACTCTGGTGGCTTCTGATACCATCGCAGATACCGCCAGTAACAAGACTCGATCCGGCTGTCGCTCTCTCGTTCTGGAATGTGCCACCAAGATTTCTTCCGGTCTTGGGCTTACTCAGAGCTCTTGACGGGTGAATCGGATGATACTAAAAGGCAAACCGTAATCTTTGTGAAAAAGCAAAATTCCTTTTCTTCCTCATATCATATCAACCTACTGAATCGAGTCTCCCTATCACATAGTCCATGCCGCCCTCTTCATCATGCTACAGACCACGGGCATCTGCATCAAAGTAAGACAGGCCACAATGCCTCTAGCGTTGTTGAGCTTTGTTTTTCTTGTTGCTCTCAACATCCCATTTCAGTCGCATTCCCATCAGGCAGCGGCAGCAAAGCACAAAGGATCACGGCTAGGCGAAATACAATGTACGTGGTGGTATGGCGATTGGTCGGGATGGCTGCAGATTCTAATATTGCAGACAGTCTGACAGGCAGCGGCTGCCTGGACTTGAGGTCACTTCCGTCCAATCAGTAACCCCAAAGGCACAGGAGGCAAGCAGAAGTACCGGAAAATGGTGCATATGGATGCTGGTCCAGGGGCTGCGTTTCAAGAGGCAGTCATCAGCCCTACGGGGCTAGGCTCCGCTAGTAGACCAATAACTTTTGTCTACACCGCACTTCACCTCGCCTTTGGTAGCCCATCGGCCATCATTTGCACGTACTTCCGTTCGCAATGGAGCGGTCAGTCGCCACTGCCGTCGCTGGCCGTACAGCATGAGGTATATGCTCGCTGCGTAATCGTGGGAGGCCTGTGGGCTTCGTCACTCGTAGCACACTCAGCATGACGACTACAATGAAGGAGCCCTTAGCGTCTCGGGAAGAGGGCCTCTGGGCGGTCCGCAAACGGTCCTGATGGCGAAGATGATCATGACTATACTACGATGGGTATCTGCGAGCATGCTACTGTATGTACTTGAGCCGGGCCGGCGAAACCGGACACCAGCGCCGCTCCTACTCCCTCACAAGACAAAACCCCCGGTCCCCACACACCTCCAGTGCCTTAACGGCCGTCCATCCTCCAGTTCGACACACCACCAAAGTACTTCCTTAGCCCTTTCAATTTGCCCGCTCTCTTCGTAAGCTCGGGCAAGCATGAACCATGCCTCAGAGTTGTCCCACCCAGTGCCTAGCTTAGTCAAAGCAGACAACAAGCCATACGCGCGATCGCGCGCAGCAAGGCGGTTCAAAAGTTCAGGCGAGTCCTCCGTCTCCATGGATTTGGAAGGTTTCTCGGATGTGTCAATGTCATCGTCTACGGCCAGCGCCGAAGTCGGAACGTGTTTCAAATGAGCTGGATGAGAAGACGGTGATTCCTCGGAAGGCTCAGCAGGTATTTTCTGAGCATAAATGTCCAATAATATGCCAGATAGGCTGATGATGGCTGCAGCATGATCAGGGAAATATGCCAAAGCTTGCTCATAAGAGGCCAGAGCTTCATAAGGAGACGAACGTGCTTCAGCAAGAGCACCGCGCTATAATCATCAGTCATGCTGCTTAGTCAAACAAATGATTAAATAACGTTAAAGAGCCTACCTCGGCATATACTTCTGCCCACAACTGATCCACGCTGTGACCAAGACCCCATCCACGTTCAGCAAAGGCCCTGCTGCTCAAAGATTCCTGCGATATCTTTGTCTCCAGTCCCTCAACCAGTTTCTGCGCTTCATCGATGGCATTGCCCGCATCATCCGTCAGTGCAGCACGCGTGTAAAGACCAGCGATAAATAGCCACACTGTCACCAACAAGGAGGCTTTTTGACGGTATTCTTGCAAAAGGGCAAAGCGAGGCTCCGGGGATGGCTGAGAGAGTCCGTGTGGAGCAGTTGGTAACCGAGTATCTTGTCGTGGTGGTTGGTTGGTATGACCTGGAGGTGGAGGCGCTGAAGTCGGTGGCATGTTATGAGCAATTCGAGGTAATGGTTGATCAGGCCTTCCAGCTGAGCTGGTGACATCTTGCACCTCTCCGCCTCTGTCTGGCGTCGGTTGTGTCGATGCTTTGTTTTGGGAGTTGGGACTTGCCACGGCGCCTGTATCCTGGCTAGCGTGACTGTCGCCCCCTTGCTTCCACGCCGGAAAACTTTTGGGTCGGGACGTATCCCGATTGTGCGTTTGCTCACCAGTGTTGTGACCTTTCCGAAATGGTAGGTGAGAATGTCGATGAGGAGGTGTACTATCTGACCCCTCACCATCTTCACCAATGACTTGAATCAAGGGGAGTGGCACTGTCGCCTGAGTTCCCGTAGTGGAGGGCCTAGATGCTACGCTTGCTGTATTTGGCCTCTCCACCGCACTTGAGTGCCGTTCGAGCTTTCTCCTGGAACTCTTTGGCCGACCAAGTATGCTACCTCCGAAACTCTTAATGGTGCTGGAAGACGTCTTCGGGACCGGTTCTTGGCCCTGAGACTGTGAAGCAAGGTGGATTCGGCCAGGATCTCCGAACAGCCTCCCATAGAGACCCAGTAGCTCGTGTGAAGCCTCGATTGCTGCGACGGGACCCTCGTTCACTTCTAACAGCGTAAGATGTGTAATCTTGATTTGAACGAGACCTTCTTTCTCTTTGGTTTCCATTCGATCTACTATGGCCCTGGACGTCGGAGAAGAGTTTCGATATGCCATATCCTTTTCCAGGACCTCTCCTTCATGTATCGCCTGATTTGACACCTCAGATTGCCCAAATAGATCGGCGCTGTCACCAAATTGCTCAAACGCTGCGTCGCAAAGCCTCTCGGCCGCTGCAAAATCGGATTTGGAACTGAGGAGAAGCGCCAAGAGGTGCCAGAGTGAACATAGTCTTCGCTCGATCAAGTAGCCAGCGTATTCTGAACCTGAGGATTCCCTGATCGTGGAGCTCTCAGTATTGCCAGATATTGCAATCACGCTCTTGATGAGGCTGATAGCCCCTTGCAGATCTCTCGTTTCTGCAAGAAGCAAGCTCAGGGCAAAGGCCGTTCTCAACCCTTCTTCTAATGGCACACCAGGCTCGATTGCTTTGCGAAGATGCTCCAGGCCCTGTGCTTGAATTGAAGATCTAGAGGTGTTTTCATACGTTAGGCGGGCCCAAGTCGCCTGGGCAATTCCTATGGCACGATGCGCGATGCGATTAGTTTGCGATGACACGGTGTCTTTGGCAAGCCACTGCTGGATGTCTTGGCATATGTCCAATGACTTCTCAACATCCGTTCGAGAACCGTAATGGCAAAGTAGCTTAACGGCCTCGGCTACTGTTGATAGAACGGTGTCGTCGTCATCCAAGTCCGGCTGTCGTTGACCGCTCTTCTCTGCACGCGCCTTGCCCTTGTTGACAATGTCGACGTAAGACCCGTACGCTTTGAAGGCCAGGTCAAATTCTCCGAGCCAACTGTGTACCGTAAAGAGATGTCGTAAGATTTGAGTGGAATGAAAGGTCTTTGTTGCAGCGCGATACAGAATCTAGGTGTGCATGATAAAGGGTCAGCCAATTTTGATTGGCTGACACGCAGCTCCAAACAACATAATTACTTACCTCGAGCACATCCTTTCCCACACCAGTCTTGCCATCTTCACCAAGGTCTTCGTCTTGCCAAATAGGTCCGCAAAAGACGGCCCAATTTGCCATGACAGCCGCAACCCATCTTTCCACTTCATCATTTCTCTGGTCCGCTTTGGGGAAAGTCGTCTCCTCTAATAGCAACGACTCGTAACACACCTCGACGCGTTTCACCTCATTACGCTGCGCCCGTCGTACATTTGCCGTACTTCCTTTCTCGACGCTATTCGTGCCCGGAGCATAGCTTTTGGTCAATTCGGGAGACTGATCATCACTTCTCAGAATAATGGACAACGAATCATAATAGGCCTTCCAGACGTCGCGACGTTTTACACCACTGACAATGCCCGTTTCGGCAACATCCACAACGCCAGCTACGGGCTTGAAATTACAAAATTTGGCCCATAATCGAAAAGCCTCTAGAGCCCTACTTTGCTCGTCCACAGGTAGAGACTGCATGCGCTGACTCAGAAGACCGCAAAGCCGGCTGAGAATCTGTTCAACCCAACGGTGAAGCTGAGGACCGAGGGAGGCGGAACCTCTTTGTGTGAAAGATAGGGAGAGAATAGATGATAGGTACGGTAAGGAGGCGATATATGTGCCAATGGCATTGTCAAGCTGGCTAGCATTTTCTTGCGTAGTACCTAAAGACCGTAAGCCATGCGCGGAAGTATAGATTGCTCTAGTTCAATCTTTTGAGCGTCTCACCCTTCAAGAGATATGCTTCGATGACGCTGTCATGCTTGCTATCTTTCAGATCCTGACTGCTCAACGCCTGGTCCCTTATGACATCCAAATCAATGGTCGACAGTCGCTCGAGTGCTAGTTCTGGTTCATCCAAAATCCAGAGAATCCAACCCAGAATGACGGTGGCTCGAAGCTTATCGAACGAATGGGTAGCGCGATCATTGATACCATCACGAAGAGGGGGAACGAGAGCAGATATCCTCGATGTTGGGGTTACCGGCCGATTCACACCAGATCTCTCATGCAAGAAATTGATGGCCTCGACCTCTGATCTCTCCGCAAGGACGAGTACTATGGATGAACCTGTTAGCAAGTTTCAATCCGCGAGGTAAGGTCACCTTACAATTCCGATGCGGTGCGTGCTTCTGGACTTTCCTTGCAAGCTCTGGGATATCTTTCCACAGGCATTGGCTGCGAGCCTGCTCCAATTCTTTCAAATAGCGAGCTGCTTTGCCTGTCTCACCTCCAACCAAGTCCCCTATGTCTCGCAACTGACCTGCTTCCAGGCCCCGAGGAGCTGCACCTTCCATAACGTTTCAGGGCATTAATCTATCTCTGGCCAATGTCAGCGATATACATTGGTATTTGACGTAAATTGTCCATTTTTGCAACGTTCAGGTAGCCGCAGTTCCTCAAAAGCCACAAGCCCGCGGCGAAGATGCCGTCAGGACAGAAGGATTATGGTACAGAGAGCTCCAAGAAGGCAGCCAATGTTAACATTGGACTGAGTACCAGATGTCTCGGATCAACATTTCGCCGGACATTACCATACCTTGCCCTGTCTTGTACCATCTCTTATCATCCGGCTCGCCTCTTTGCTGCTACTTATGTGAGGCTGAACGATGCAGAACGCGGACAGGTATCATGTCAGGCCAGAAGATACTGACAAGGGCTTTGCCATTATCGATGCTGCGTCATGCAAGCCAGCTTATATCATCAACGCCAAAGGGCCACCTAGCCCGCATAGTGCCTGACGTTGTAAATTGGGTCTCTGCATGCCCGCCACTGCTAACGACTACGTTCGATCAAAAAGGTGCAAAAGGCTCAGATGAGGTAGTCATAGTTCACAGATTCCTTACGCAAGTGTCAGCTTTGCTTCAAGATCGGACGGTCGAACGGCAGTGGGCTGCAGTTGTACTGGTAAAAGCAATTATCGAACAGGGAGGACATGATCTTATACAACAGAACCGTGGCTGGGTCAAAAGTCTGCTGAGTATTCTTCAGAAGCCAAACCTTTCGACAGTTCACAGGTTGACCGCCTTGACATTAACTCGGATTTTCCTACTGATCCATGGCCATGCAGCTTTGGTACGCGAGCTGGCCACGCCATCGCTACCCCCATTCATAACAGCTTGTCTTGGCATTTTGCAGCGGTACGGCATTCGGAAAGGTGGTAATACTGAACTTGTATGGACTATCCTAGAGGCCTTTACTTATCTACTTCCTCTCCATCCGACCATTTTTCGGCCTTTCCAATCGCAATTGCAGGAAATTCTTCAGCCGCTTATTGCGCCATCTGCTACCGATTCTGCTTCCGAGAGCAGATCGACAACAAATGAAGTTCGTAACTCGGCACAACTTTTGTTTGTGCATCTCCACCGATGCGCTCCGAAAGCTACTGCTGCTGAGGAATGGCAAGCCCGCCTGTCTTCGACTGTAGAAATCGCTCATAATACCACGGATCTTGTGTTCCGGGGCTTGATTGAATTCTGGCAAGTCGACGGACGTTCGAAGCTCATCGTAAACACCATTGAGATGGAGATGCAGTCAAATACGAGTCCTCTGCAGCTTCCCGCCTGGAAAGGCGTATCATCAGGCTGTAAAAGACTTGGCCATCTCCTTGGGCTTCTCAAATGTTTCTTTACCTCCCCTAATACTACGCCTGTCAACTGTAAAGTTGGTCAGGTTCTCCATCTGTTGACCCGACTTTTCATGTTGAGGGTCCCATCACCTGCAGAGGAAAGGCAGAGCCGGGACTACCTATTCAACACCCAGTTCTCCAAGGAAGAGTTGATGGAAGTGCTCCATAATCTCCCGTCAATACACACTACCGCACTGGACCTTCTTGCTGCAGTAATTGACCGTCTCGGGCCATCTCTAATGTCTACCACATCCATCAACTACATTAGTCAGTTGGCTAGGCTTTTTGATACTGAAAGACAAGATTTGTATTTGAGGGCTCAATCCTACCGCCTTGTGAGGATGGTCATCGAACAGACAGGGCCAGCTTTGCATCAGTATTTCACACGATCCCTATCGACGATAATGATGGAATGCTCCACAGACTGCCTGTCACCCGTTCAATCGCTTGATCACAATACAAGCCAGGATTCAAAAATAAATTCGACACAAGCAGAGCCTAGCCCAAAAAAGATTCCAAAAGAATTAAAAAGAGAAGCCTCTGCATTACTGACAACGCTATTATCAAAGTTACCAAGGAACTCCATCTCCATGAGAACGCGAGCTCGATTGGATCAGGCTGCGGTTTTGAGCTGCAATCAAGAGGCGGTGGCAGCAAGCGTCCTCAATCCTGGAGCAAAATCTAGTATGTTACCATTCCTGGCTCGAGCGTTCTCGAGTACGGCGGAATGTGAAGCAATCTTGAGGCCTCGATTTCCGCCGCTGAGCGATGGGCTGGGAGGTCTAGATGGAGCCTCTGAGGAAGGGTTTGAGGATGAGGACCAAATTGAAGAGGCGGATGAAGACGTAGACGAGGAGGATGATGCCGAACAGGGCTCTGGTTCTATCTTCACGACAAGTGCTCACAATCTCGTGGAGAGGAAGCGCAAAGTGGATGGTGTTGAGGATGTCCCAAGTCAACCCCTAGCGCTTAATGCAACCGGTAACGACCAAGAGCTTGCTACGCGACCAGAGCAGCTACGGGTTTCGGACCGAGCGTCCGCTTTGGAGAACGTGGACGATACGGCTTATAAAGCGCCCGATCAGGCGCGGACAAGTTCTCGGCCATCAAAGCGAGTCCGCTTCTCCGACCCCGAAGCACAAATGTTAGAGCAGGCAACCCCATCAGCGCTAACCAGCCGTTTGGAACAGGAGGCACTCGTGTCAAGACGAATTACGGTTTTCACAGCAGAATCTCCAGCAGACAAGGTAGCCATTCCAATTGATGATGGGTCTGCAGGTGAAGTGGAACAAGAGGACGAAGATGACTTCGAGCTACCCACTTTAACGATGGAACAAGATACTACTGATGAAGAGGAGTGAAGCTGGGGTGCTGGGATATAGAATTCGAGATGTTGAGTTGGCGATCTGCTATTGCTTTTATCGAGATACCCATTGTTTGCTTGCTACATGTTCTGTAGTCAAAACGCCTCCTTTCGCCAACCCTAAGGAGAGAATGTCGCTCCCCGTGTGGCTTGATATAGTTCGATTGACAGAAAGCTTCCTAAAGAGTCTCGTCCCAGACCTGCACTGCCATGAAATCCGCTTTCACAGAGCTCGAACTGAGCGAGATGCTATATGCTCATTCAAAATGAGCATGCTCTGTTATGCACGACTGAACAGGGCCTTTCGCCGATTTGCGTGCACCGTATTATGCCAAGGAACGACTCAAAAGACTGCGTTCCTTGCTCTCTGATCTAATTTTCCGGAGGTCGTATCGAATCACCACTGATCATTCTGCAGAGTTCTTAATAAAGAGGAGTACAAGGCGAAGCTTATCTTCGCCGACTCAGTCTGAAATATCAGCATCCCTGGTGTCCACTGTACTTGTGTACTGCCGGAAAAATTGAAATGCACAATCTATATTTCAGTCATTTTTGAAAGTCTAAGTGTAAAAATTTTGTCTAGACATTCCCCAGCAAGCCTCCTGCCACATGAGAGTCATTCTCAAAACTCCAGCGATGCACCTGCTACTCGAGAAATGTAAAAAGATTTGTATGCACAATGTTGAGGGCACGATCAGCATCGCGCTCCTCAATCACGCAAGATATATTAATCTCGCTGGCACCTAGAGGATAGCAGCCATTAGTACTGACACATGTCATACCTGATTGTGCACTCATGACGTACCTTGCGATATCATCTCCACATTAATATCATTATCTCCCAAGGTGCTGAAAAATTTTCCGCTAATCCCGACCATATTTTTCAAGTGCCTTCCCACCAAGCTGACGATAGCCATGTCAGGCACAAGATCTACCGCGCCATACTGACCCAAGTCTGTGACCGCACCATGCAAATCCTCGTCCTGGATCCTCAGCTCCTCTTCACCACCACCGCTCAGCATGGCAACTTCAGAATGCAGGGCCATGGACACGTGGACCTCAGAGCTCGAGATCAGATCGACGGAGAGATGCCACTTGTCCAGCACCGAAAAAATGCCCATAAGGAACCCATGCGACCTCGCACGCTTGTTGGAGTGCACGTTAAGCACCACAATCTGGCGCTTGATCGTCACCGCCGTCGGGCGCTTCGGTCGCTGCGCCTGCTGGCTTCTCGTGACACTATTCGTTGAGCGATGGCGAAAGAGACGCGGCCCGCCCAGGGGCGCGCGAGAGCGCAACTGCTCCGAGGATTCGGGGAAGATGATGGTGCCGTTGTTGCGCGGGTTCATGACGTTCTTGATGCGGATGGGGATGCGCGCCTGGATGACCTGCTCCATAGTGAGGTGGTGGATGACTTCGGAGCCGTAGAAGGTGAGCTCGGCGGCTTCAGAGGGCGTGACGGAGGGGAGGAGACGCGCTGTGGGGACGCGGCGCGGGTCGGCGGTGAAGATGCCGTCGACTTCTTTCCAGACCTGTAGCTCTTTGGCAGCCAGGCCGACGGCGACGAGGCCGGCGCAGAGGTCGGTGTAGCCGCGGCCTACGGTGTGGAGCAGGCCGCCAGGCACGACACCGAAGTAGCCTGTAATGACTGGCACCTTGGCACCGCATTCGTGGACCTTGTCCGCTAAAGCCTGCGCAGCGGATTTATAGAAGCGGTCGTCTAGTCCTTCGCCTGTAGGATTTGGTGGGACGACATTGGCAAGATCGACGTACTGCGCATCGACGCCACGATCTTGCAGCACCGCCGTCATGAACTGGCAGCTCAATTTTTCACCTTCACTCACAATACTATCCTCGATCAAGGCAATGATGCCCTTCGAGCTGATCCCCTCCAAATGCTGGGCCGAGTCCAGGATCTTGACCAAGCTGTTGCATTCCGCATTGACCGCATCTGTAAAGCGATCAAGTATGTCGGAAGATTGGAGGACTGCTTGAGCAGCTTCGACGTGGTCTCGGCGAATGAGCTCGACAATCTTGCCGTAGTGCTTCGTGGAGGACTTTTTCTCCGCCTCGCGGGCAGCGCGTAGCAATCGATTGGTAGTGCCCTCGCTCTTCGTATTGCTACTGCGGGCGGAGCAGACAACGGCAATGCGGCTCGAATTGAGACCTGCTCTAAGGGTATTCAGTAGCGACTCGAATGACTCAGGCGGAAGAAAAGGCATACTGCACGATGTCTGCTATATTGAGCGGCTTCTTTCCCACCTGCTCTCGTCAGTCGTCGTACTGGACGAAATTCGCGGTGTGGAGGAGGGGCGCCATACGCTCGTCCCACCAAACTTCTGCACAATCCACCCGCCCGGTAGGCTCTTCTCCTGCTTGTGCGGTATTATGTGTGCGACGCCATCGGTGTGGCCATTGGCAAACGACTCGACGCCCATGATGTGTGACTCGAGAGAAAAAGATGTGAAAAGCCAATGTGGAAGGGAAACTTTGCCGGCAGAAGAGTGGCCGAGGGACGGGGTCACTTTTGAATGGGATAGCTATGCGTCACACCTTTCATCTGCAACGCATTCTAGATCTTACTCCTACATTGCGACCCCTACAGCCGAGGGCCATGTCGCCGCGTACGATTGCCGAAAAAAGCTGCTGGCTCGTCGCTCATATTAGCCGCCTTACTGCTTGGCATCCGCTGAACATGCCGTTGCCGGAGACCTGAGCTCGGAGGCCTCCGTAGGACACCAAAACACCCAGGGCATCCAATACGCTGGGCACTCGGCGTCTTGCCAGTAGAACAATCTGATTGTGTCATTTGATTACTGCAATGGTCAAATACAGCTCATCATCCACTGGCCCTGCTTCCTTGCGTGCAGCATGCACGAGAAAGCTCCTCGTTCAGTAAAGTTTGCTGGGCCGTGGCCCTCAAAGAGGTATCTCAATTGTGTACATGAATCTGAACTCGATCGCTGTTGCAATCATCAACAAGCTGCGACCTAGTAGCCGCCTAGCTGCAGTACTTAGCAGCTATTACCGCACATTGCCCCGCCATGCCCTGTCGCGCCTTAAACATGCGTCCGACGCCTAGCCAAGTAGCCGCAATCCATCCTTGTGGTATCAGCGAAGTAGAAAAACACTCATACGCCCCGCATAAAGCGCCCTGCCATGTCCGGTTTTTCGTCTCTCGAACTTACTCTCATCGGCGATACAAGTCCCGCTCCCGGTCTCGTAACCGTTCGCGATGCTCTCCCCGATCCGGACTGCGACTCCTTGTCCTCCGTCGATTCCGCTCCCCGTAGTCGAAACTATTCCTCCTTACCCCTCCCTCGCGGTACTCCCTCTCCCGCGGCACCCGGTCATCCCACACAGGACGCTCCTCCCTGGGGCGCTGCGCATGTCCCAACGAGTACGAAGGGATGTACGTATCCTTGTTTGACGGCCGGGCTCCCGGCGGTGGCGGACGCGGCAGCGGATGCCGCATATCTGACGGTGGCGGCGGTAGCTCGCTGCCCTGTCCGCTAGCTCGGGGCGGACCTTGCCACCCTGGTCGGCGCGACGGCGGTGGGCCATTTGGGGGAGGCGGTCCACGTTGATCGTAGTGTTGCGGCGGCGGCGGCGGCGGGCGGTGGTCGTAAGGCGGAGCACGGTTTGCCCCCGGAGGTCCAGCGCCAGGGGGCCCGCGATCTTGAGGGCCGTAGCCCGGTCCGCCGCGGGGTGGCCGGTCGCTGCCGTTCATATTCATGTAGCCGTGAACGTTCGGGGGAGGGCCGGAGGGACCGATCCACTCGCCATTCTGGCCCATGCCGACGGTACCACCCGCAGGGGCTGGGGGGAGGGCCTTGCGGTCGCGAAATTTGCGGCGGTCGAGCTCGTGGGATTCTTCGAAGGTGGGGATCTCGTCCGGCCGGGCGGGTTTGGGGTAGGATTTGAAGTAAGGGTGTTGAAGGGCGTCTATGGCATTGATGCGTTTGCGCCAGTCGAGCTTGAGAAGTTGGGTAAGGAGGGAGATTGCTTGGGGAGATTGGCTGGTTTTGCCGAGTCAGTACGCGTTAGAGCAAAATTAAAAGGTGACGGACGATGGTGACATACTCTTTAAAGACTTGCGCCAGATTGCCCTGCCTTGACGCAAATGACCGGACCCCTTCGCACCCAGGTAATTGGCTCCAACCAGGCATGTTCTCTTCAGTTGGTGAGCCAACAAGATCAAAGATGATTTGCGCTTGGTTCAGATCGGTAGTGCCGGAAAGGATAGGTTTACGTTTGAACATTTCCCCAAATACACAACCCACACCCCACATGTCAATGGCCGTGGTATACCTGCGTAATTGAAGCAGCAACTCTGGAGGACGGTACCAACGAGTGACTACAAGCGTCGTGTAATCTCGCTTTGCCTCACCACCTCCTCTGCCGGGCTGGGGCACAGGCTCGTCATAATGTCTGGCCAGGCCAAAGTCCGCAATCTGCAATTTCCCTTGGTTGTTGATGAGAAGATTCGCAGCCTTCATATCGCGGTGAAGAATGTGGCTCTCGTGTAGATATCTGAGGCCCTCCAGAAGCTGCATCATATAGCATTTAATCTGAGGCTCGGTGAAATGCACCGCCGGATTTTCCAGCAGACCGGATAAGTCGTGATCCATGTACGGCGTGACCATATACAAGATGGCCTTTTTCCTCCCCTCCCCTTTCCGCTCGACTGCCATCTCTTCCAGGCGGAGGACGTTGGGGTGTGACAGCATTTTGAGCAACTTGATTTCGCGGAGGGCCGTAATTGGGAATCCATCCTTTTCATTGTGCATTAAGATCTTCTTCAGCGCGACGACGGCACCCGTTCTCTTTGCTCTTGCCTTGTGAACCTCACCGAACGTGCCTTCACCCAGCTTCTGCAGGACCTCATATTCCCGTATGCTAGAACAGCCTTTGAACTTTCTTGCGGCTGTGGATGAGACTCCGCCATCTTGTGCTGCCGGTGAGGTATGCGACATTCTCGAGAAGACCCGAGCAGACTAGGCCGACCCGTCTCCGTCGGAAATAGTTACGGCGCAAGCCCCGTTCAGCGAAGCAATGTCAGAGCGAGGCGGGGCTGCTTGGATGTATTCATGGGTACAGCGGAGTCGTGCAGAAATCGTAATTGGAGCGGTTCAGGTGAGAAGCTGGGGAGCAAGAAACGACCAGAGCGAGGCAATGAGACGACGATGAATCGTTGACCAAGGGCGTTTGCTGGGCGAAGACAATGGGCAAGCAACTTAGGTATTGAAGGAAAGGTTGGCAGAGAATGGGTAGAGACAGAGCATCCCGGACTCCGATCTCACCACGCGGCCAAACCACCCTTGTCTGCCCGGACCGCCGAATGCATGCCTGTCTCGCTCTGGGTAACTAACTAGATACCATCGTGTTCTACACACCTGAGTTGTCTCTTGCGACCCTCAGATAGAAAGGTAAATTTCCGACGCTCTTCGATCGCTTTATGGTACCGATTATACTGACCCTACAGACGTCCTTCCGCAATGCCGGCGCCCAATCTTGGCTCTAAGGGCCCTCATCCCGTTCACATCCATCCTCCGCGACCGCTCTACAGATACTCCGCGACTCTCCTTGGTGCCGGAATGTGGTTCTTTGTACGCTTGATCATGTGCTCACTTGCCAATTATCAATACGCTAATCTACTTAGCTGCTGTACCGGGCTAAACAAGATGGGCCAGCTTTGCTTGGCTGGAAACACCCGTGGGATCACTGAGGACCTCCGTCTCATACTCGGAAAGGAAGTTGCACAGAGAACACTGTGGCAAACGATACAAATGGAAAGCAGGCAAGCTGCCATTGTACATAAATTATGGTCCAGCGTTGACCGGAGTTACCTGGCTCAACCATCAGCCACGGTTTGCATGATAAAGGGTATTAACATTACCATCTACCTAAAATCGACAACCAAAATGGTATTCCGGACTACCTCTCGATCTTGTTGAACAAGTAATGACAAACTCCCCATGTATCGCCACCCTGGAATGCGAACAGTTCAGCACAGGCCATGTAGAAAATCTGCCATCTATAAAACCATCTCGAGGCTTCCTCCTTTCCATACGTCTCCTCTAGATGTGGCCAGACCTCCTTTTTGTTCGCAAGTAGCCTTGATAGCCAATCCTGCAAGGCTCGTTACTTCCAGTGAGATAACAGCATGCGCTGAAACAGCAAGGGAAAGGCATACCTCACACGTCTTCGCATAGTGCTTGCCATTGACCCACCATTGTTGCTCCAATGTCAGATCCTTTTGAAAATACAGCAGCAAGTCTGCCGAAGGCATCGTCCCTCCGGTGAAGAAATGAGTCGTCATCCAGCCGCCCTCAAAATCGTACGGCATGCTGCAATGCGCAAAGATGTGCACAAACAGCTTGCCACCTGGCTTCAGGGCGCGAGAAACCTTTGCCATCAGGAGCTCGTAGTTCTTCATGTGCTCAAACAGTTCTATGGAGACCACACGGTCGTAGATAGACGAGGTGAAGTCATAAGTAACAACATCTCCCGTGATGACGGTTAGATTTTGAAGGCCTTTGCCCTTGGCCTGCGCATCAATATACTCCTTTTGAGTGTGCGAGTTCGAGAATGCCGTGATAGTTGAATTGGGAAAAACTTCAGCAAAATAAAGAGCTGCCGAACCCCATCCGCAGCTGCAACATTCATCAGCCATCAAATTCAGAGGTAAACAACCTTAATCGAAATACCCCAGATCCAGAATGCTCTGGCCGTCCTTCAGCTGTGCCTTTTCGACATATGTCTCCAGCATAGCAACTTCAGCCTGAGCCAACGTTTCCGATCCTTTGGGATAGAGACAGCACGAGTACTTCATCCTGGGACCCAGACAGGCCTGGAAAACGCCGGTGCCTACTTGGTAGTGTTGTTCATTTGCTACTGCCGTTTCAATGGCGATCGGCCTTGAGCGCAGAGCTCTGACGTATTCCATCTTTCGACTTAACCCCTCTTCGAAGGAAGTTTCGTGAATCATGCCAATTCGTTGCTGTAGTTGCCGTCGAATGCCCATTCGTATTACCGCATGTGGCAGCCAGCCGCTGTCCAGTACGCGATCTTGCAATTCATCTAACTTCTCGTCAGTACATATGACTTCAAGTACAGAATTAGATTCGAACCGTAATTCATCTCTAGGTCCACAACGAAGATCAGGTCTCGCCACACTCCGACAGACGCTCCGAATATAACAGTCAATAACGAAATGTATCTTCGAAAGCTGTCCTTGAGTTGTGACTAAGGATTGGTTCCTTAATGAGATCCAAGATCGCTAGGGACTGATTTCTATTTCGCTACGCCTCTGAAACGTTAACTGGATTAGAGCATGGACCAAATTTTTGGGCTAACAATTGACGTCACAAAGCCGCAAGGTTTCAAAAATTTACTAGCGAATAGAATAGTCAACTTGTAGTCACATTACATGCATGGATTAATATCTATACGCGCATATTCTCAAGCACAACCTTGTAGTCTTTTCGCTTCTTCCGCCGATTCGGCCAAATCTGTGCCTTTAGTCTTCCAATCCACTGCGCCATTGGCGGAAATATGTACTTCTCTGCGCCGTATGCACACGCAAACCATCCTAACGCTAATACGAGTAAAAATGTCTTGAAATTGATCGAAATGTATGTTAAATCCATAGCTTTGAGCACCCATTGTGCAGGATCCAGGAGTAAGTACGAAGAAATGAGGAGAGCGACCACAATCGCAATAACGAAAGGGACTGCACGACAAGATTAGCTGACGCCCAGGAGTTCAATATCCAGGCGAGATGCATACGGTTGTACGCCATCGATCGGCGAAAAGGTGGTCCTACGCTCAAGACGATGGCTGCAAGAATGTACATGAAACAAGAAACCAGGAAGAGCGCACTGTTCTCCGAATTCTTGGCGTTCGAATGGTTTTTGTCCACTTTCGGGGGTATGTACCTAGAGTCATGTCAGTATTGAGCAGTGACTGAATTGCAGAGAAAAGAGGATTTACCATGACTGGTGTCGGACGATGACAAACGCAACTGCTTGAGCCAGTATGCTGAGAACGATTTGGCCAAGAAGTGGCGTCAGAACTTTTCGAGAAACCAGACTCGCGGTGGGTCGTTTCGGAGACAATATCGGATAGGCTCCAGTTCGGCCCACTGGAAGCTGTTAGGTAACTCCAGTAATGTGGGTGTGGAGACATACTGAAAATCGCAAGCGGCAAAATAAGGATCAAGTCAATGTACAAGAACTAGCAAAAGTTATCAGTTGGCACCAGAATGGAAAACACGGCCTATTTCCATACCTGGAAATCTCCAAGGTTTGAAGCAAAAGCGTAGAGAAAGCTGACAGATGTGAACTGTATTGCTGAATACAAGCTCATGTACTTGAAGCAGCTGAAGCTCGTAACAAGCGCAGCACGACCTTCTCTGAAGCAAGCAAGTTAGCCTGTTGAATGGGATGAGTTTCCCTGAATGCTTACCGAATGACTTCGAGAACACAAGAAATGTCAAAGATTCTGCTCGTAAACGGCGCTGCTACAGAGGCCTCTGCTTCCGAGAGCGAGATGCCCACGTCTGCAGCTTTGAGTGCACCGCAATCATTGGCCCCATCACCGCAGAACCCACAACAATAATCGATGCTTTGCAACTTTTCGACCAGCTCGTGCTTCTCGTCGGGCGACATACGCGCAAAAACTTGACCACGGACAAGCATCCTCTTGAGTAATCGATCAGATGCATAGTCAATCATCCAGCGGAATACGTCGCCGGTCACTGCTATGGAATAGTTGCGCAAGTTAGAGATATCGTAGGGCAAAGAAGCGTCCTGATCGACCGGAGGCGGTAATGGCTCTAATGTGTTTTCGTCCAATTGAAATACGGGATTATCAACGCTCTCCCAACTGAGTTTCGCAAGGGGAGTCCGATAATCACCTTCGACGAAATGGGGAACAAAGCAGTGCGCCGTGCGGTCGACGAGATCGCATTCTCGAGCTACGCTGATCGCGGTCAAAATGTTGTCGCCAGTACACATGATCTTGCGAATGTTGGCTTCACCGAGCTCCTGGATGACGCCCGTCGTTGTTGGCTTGAGCTTATTCTCAAAGACGATGAATCCCACAAATTCCAGATCTGACTCCGCGTCTGATCGTTTCATCTTTTGAATCTTCAGCCAAGACATCTTGGAAAAGCTCTTTGTCGCGCACGCAATCACTCGGTAACCTCGATGGGTGTAGAAACCCAAGAGCTGCTGGTAGTCATCCGGAAAGCTCTCCGGTCGGCAAATTTCAGCCATGCACTCCGGAGCGCCTTTGACATAGACATCTGCGCCAGAGGACTGATATTGACGAACGACTACGCTAGTGCGTCGTAATTGCGAGACGAACTCAAAGTTCCTCAACACGCCCAGTTCGAGCTTTTTGTCGCTACCGCCATCATTCCTCTCGTCGAGACAGTATTCACTACCAGCTGGCGGTCTGGCAACAGATGGCGCGAGGCTATTTGGTTCTTCATCGTCAGTGCCGCTTGGTCTTTGATCGCCTTCTTCGAATTGCCAACCCGTGAATTGAAACATTTTGATGTCCAGGGGGTCACCGACAAGTTCTCCTTCCACAGAGCGGAGTGAATGACAGGTTGCCATGGTATACAGAATGGCCTTATGACCTCGATAATCAATGGTAGGATCACGTTCGTAAAGAGCGCTAGGCAGGACAGAGTGAGCGTCTGTCAAAATGTCACTGAACCGACCAGAAGGCCTTTGTGCTACTCGCAGCCCAAGCACGTCCAGTCCATCCTCAGTAAGAGTGCCGGTCTTGTCAAAGCAGATGACATCCAATCTGCCACCAACATTGATCCTTTGAGGACTGATGCAAAAAATTTGACGTTGCTTCAAGCGGGAAAGCGCAAAACTCATTCCTATGGTGAGGGTTGCGGGTAGTGCTGGCGGCACTACAATCGTTATCAAGTCGAGTGCTCTGACAATGATGAGGTGAGGTGCTAGGCCAAGTCGAATAAAGTTGATGAGCGACACGATGAAGCCGACAGCGGCAATAAAAGCCATGACGGATATATACCGAAAAGAGTCGCGGTAGAATTTGAAACCGGACGGTTTGGGAAAGAGCATGGATCGGACAAGAGCACCCTTCGTCGTATTAAACCCAATCCGGACGACCATGGCTAATCCAGCTGCTTGATCATCCTTATCGTCTTGAGGACGTCTGGCGCGCACAATCTTGGTGCCAGCAAAGAGCATATGCTTTGCAACATCCGGATGCATTGACGAAGCGCTCAAATTGAGTAGGTCTAGAGCGTCGTCTGTTGCGGGAATTTTGGTGACTGGTACTGACTCGCCCGTAAGCATGCTTTCGTTCACAATGCAGTCTCCTGAGAGCAGTAAGCTGTCACATGGAAATTGACCGAGAGAAGGATCTGTTATTTCGTAGACGTCTCCGGGGACAAGATCACTAGACTCGACTTGTCGCCAAAATCCGTTGCGTTGGACTCTGACATCGCACTCAAATCTCGAAATTTCGCGTAACCTGTGCATGGTTGCAAGCGTCTCCATTAATGTTGTCGTAATGCTGAAAACCGAGATGACAAAGATGCATGCGGCATAGTAATAGTATTCGTCCACAGACCAAAGTATCAGACTTGCAACCTGGAAAATATAGAACGGGTGGAAAATTTCATCGACCAAAAGCTGACCAACAGTCTTTTGCTTGATGTCGATGATGTTCCGCCCAAAGACTCTTTGGCGTAGCTCCTTTTCATCGTTGTCTAAGCCCGAGCGGATAGCCTTGACACTGGTCCAGGCCGGATCTTTCCATGTGTTTCCCAAGACAAATTTATCTTTGAGAGGATGGAAACAAAAGCGCATGTAGCGATAGTCGATTGACCGCAGCTGGTTCAGCACAGGGTCAAAGTCGACATCGTAATCTTCAAATCCTGCCTTTTCTTGAATTCCAAACACGGTTGATAGCGAATGACCGTATTCCTGCTTTAGAAGCTGCGGAATCTCAAGCTCGCCCCACTGGTTTTCAACGGCCACCCAATCAGCATCCCGCAGGGGGCGAGAAGATCCAAGTATCCGTATTCGCCAACGAGGAAGCCATCGTAGTATCAAACATCCAACTCCCACGGTTAAGAGACAGATAACACCATAGATAGCCAGACCAAGTATTGAAGTCTTGAAACCTGCAATCACGATTGTCAAGTCTTCCGTCGCAATGTATATTTTCTGACTAGCTCTGCCCTCCCTTCGGTATCCATTCACATCCGTGTCAGACGATGTGCGCCGGCGCAGCAGAGGACGCTGTGCTGACGATCTCGAATGTCCAGACGACTTGCGGCGAAGTGACGGTGTCTCTTCCGAATCCAGCTCAGAGTCGTGTTCCCGTGCGCCGTCTACTTCATCAAATTCGTCCTGTGCCTCGGTCACGGCCAGTTCATTGAGCCATTCTTCCGAAGAGCTGTTTCCTTGCTCCGCTTCGTTCTCGTCATAATAGGTGAAGCTCGTGGTGGAGTCTGCTCTTGGTCGTCGGTGAGCAAAAGCGGAGATGCTGGAGGGTACGCTCTCCGACACAGGTCCAGCAAAGACATCGTCATGCGCCATTTCGACGTCGGTCAAAAAGCTCGCCTCACTCATATTCGAGCCCCGGCGGTAGAGGCCGACATGCGGGCCATGCCGTGCAGAGCTTGCGATAGAGCTGCTACGGCGGCCGCCAGATGCATCGTCTTGGTCCATGGCTGGACATTGGTGAGGAAGATCAAATAGCTATCGTCATCGTATGGAGCAGTCCATGTTTATTTTTTACCTGTAGCTTGGGCCATGTGTCGAGTGTAGTAGGCAAGCTATGGCACGGACCACCTTCGCTATCTACCCAAATATTTTGCTCTCGGAACGCTCTCCGCGCTCCTTATCTTACACCGAATTTACTATATTAAGGTAGGTGGCATATCAAGATCGTTCTCTCCAGAATCATTCTGATATAGAAGAACCAAACGGGCAGACCGCGCGCCGTTTCTCATTTCTTATACACACCTTGTTCAATTTCAGTTCATTCAAGATTGAAGATCTACAACGCATGACGATAACAACGTTCGGATAGATGCACGTTGGCATTCAGCTTCCGTCCCGCTTTTGATCTTCACTGATAGGTTATTTAACCAAGTCGTCCTGCAATATCGTGGATTTTGTGATCATTCCGCAAGGACTTCTCAGGGCTGCAACATAGTGCCAATAGCACAAAACATTGATTTGAGTCGGAGTCGCGTCGGATTGCCTGAGCGATGGTTACCCTGCTATGTAATTCGGCTGAGATGACTAAGTCACCAAGTTCGC
This sequence comes from Bathelium albidoporum, assembly GCA_021031095.1. NCBI lineage: Eukaryota > Fungi > Ascomycota > Dothideomycetes > Trypetheliales > Trypetheliaceae > Bathelium > Bathelium albidoporum. The sequence goes on from JAGFVP010000017.1 coordinate 67,674, forward strand.
ATAATCGGGCTTATCCTCGTCCCATAAAACATGATGACGTTGCTTTTTCTTCGTGACCTAAACGAATTTGTTAGGCCCCAAAGCCGATGGCCAGAGCGTTGTCGGTCACGTTCCCCGAGTATCCATGCAGAATCCATCTATCCCCATGCTTGAGGTTTCCCAGCTTTGTACCTCGTTCTGGTGCAGGAGGTCGGCAAGGATGAAACGATTGGTGCGCGGAATCGGCGGGCGGAGAGGGGCAAAGCAGCTTTGTCAATGCTCCTGCTAAGCTTAGTGATAAATGCTCGCAGCCTGTCCATAGCTCCCAAGTTCGACCTTTTTTTCCGCCCCGTACAGTTCCAATTCCGAAGAAGTAAAAGGGCATAGACACCTGCTCGATCCTTCTAGAGCCAGCTGTTGCGTAGGCTTGGAGTGAAATCCATTATTAGAGGAGGTTGGACGACCCGAGTTGCGGTCAAATAGCACCCCCACCAACCTCCTTGGAAATTGCTTGAGCTCTACTACCGTACAACCCTCACCACGATAATTGTTTGCGGGTGGTCCGGATTCTCTCAAGTGCCCGCTCCGATCATCTCCTCTTTCCCTCAGTTCCTCATCGAGACGAAATCCTAACATCCTCAATCGTTACAATCATGGCAGACACGGTGATCAGCCCTGACGTCGAAGCCAATGCTGGGTAAGTCAGAGAGCCGCGGATCCGAGAAAGATGCACAAGTCGATGTTGTAGAGAAGTATCAGTCGGACCGACAGAGCAAGGCTCTCTACTATCATTCGCCTGTTATATCCGGAGGCTTGTTCTACAAAATCAGCAGAGCTTGCTTGATCTTTTGGAGTTTCAGCCGCTGACACGTAATTTCGCACAGCACAATCGAACTCAAAGACAACACGGTCATCGTCGTGCTGGGAGCTTCGGGAGACTTGGCGAAGAAGAAAACCGTGTGTATCCTGTACAATTAGTGAGGAATAGTATTGACTGACAAGCTGACCAGTTTCCTGCCCTCTTTGGCTTGGTATGTCGCTGAACCAATGCCGATGGATTTCATACCCCTAATGACCTTACAGTATCGCAACAATTTTCTTCCAAAAGATGTCAAAATCATCGGATACGCGCGGACGAAAATGGATCACAACGAGTACTTGAAGCGCGTCAAGTCCTACATCAAGACTCCGACCAAGGAGATGGAGGAACAACTGGACGACTTTTGCAAGCTAGCCACTTACGTTTCTGGCCAGTATGACCAGGATGAATCCTTTATAAACCTCAACAAACACCTAGAGGAATTGGAAAACGGCAGGAAGGAAACAAACCGGGTTTTTTATATGGCATTGCCACCCAGTGTCTTCATTCCCGTTTCGCAACATCTGAAAAAGAACTGCTATCCCACCAGTGGAATTGCTAGAGTTATTGTGCGTGGCCAGAAGCTTTGAAATACTGCTGCAGAAGCTCTTGAGCTGACTCGCTCTTCACAGGTCGAGAAACCCTTTGGCAAAGACCTTGCGTCCTCCCGAGAACTGCAGAAGGCATTAGCGCCAAACTGGAAAGAAGAAGAAATTTTTCGGATTGATCATTATTTGGGCAAGGAAATGGTCAAAAACATTCTTATTCTTCGATTCGGAAACGAGTTCTTCGGTGCCACGTGGAATCGCAACCACATCGACAATGTCCAGGTGAGCGTTGACTGCTCCGCAAGCTAATGAGTAGAAGCTGACTGGGGTTCCCTCCAAAAGATCACTTTCAAGGAACCCTTTGGAACCGAGGGTCGCGGTGGCTACTTCGACGAATTCGGCATCATTCGTGATGTCATGCAGAACCGTGAGTTCAATAATAAATATGTTAATAGTTCTAAGCTAATGTCAATATTAGATTTGCTGCAGGTGCTGACACTCCTCACTATGGAACGACCAATTTCCTTTTCCGCCGAGGATATCCGCGACGAGAAGGTCAGCTTTCATCTCGAGCAACTTCGCCCACAACTAATGACGAGTGTAGGTCCGAGTCCTTCGCGGCATGCCCTCGATTGAGCCGAAGAACGTCATTATTGGTCAGTACGAGAAATCGTTAGATGGTAGCAAACCTGGCTACAAAGAAGACGACACTGTACCAAAGGAATCCAGGTGTCCTACCTTTGCTTCAATGGTCGCTTACATTAAGAATGAGCGTTGGGATGGAGTTCCTTTCATTCTGAAGGCTGGAAAAGGTCAGTAGCAGCCAAGTCGAGAGAAGATTGCGGAAACTGATATCGCGCAGCCTTGAATGAGCAGAAGACCGAAGTCAGAATTCAGTTCAGAGATGTCACATCTGGTATCTTCAAAGATATTCCCCGAAACGAGCTTGTCATTCGAGTGCAGCCCAATGAATCTGTTTACATCAAGATGAACTCCAAGCTTCCTGGCTTGAGCATGCAGACTGTTGTTACCGAGCTTGATTTGACGTATCGTCGCCGTTTCTCTGACTTGAAGATTCCCGAGGCTTATGAGTCACTCATCCTTGACGCTTTGAAGGGAGATCACTCCAACTTTGTCCGTGATGATGAACTGGACGCGAGTTGGCGAATCTTCACTCCTTTGCTGCACTATCTTGACGACAACAAAGAAATCATCCCCATGGGCTATCCCTATGGTAGGTCTAAAATTCACTGGAAATAAGCATCTAAATGCTCACCAAGACACAGGATCGCGCGGCCCATCTGTCCTCGATGACTTCACCTCCTCCTATGGCTACAAATTCAGCGACCCGGCTGGGTACCAGTGGCCGATGGCTGGAGAGCAGACCAAGTTGTGAAAAGTCTCAGCTGCGGCACTGTGCCATTGTTAAAATCCCGCCTTCGATCTTTTCACGGTACATGCGATAGAACGGACGTGGCGCTATGGAACGCAGCCGCGAGGACTAAAGGCTGGCAAAGGGATTTTTGCCATAGCCTTCAGATGTCATGTAATGAGCTGTTTCCTGCACATAGATCATCAATTGATTACATGCTTCTGGTATCGCAATGGCAGATACCAGCGCTAGTGGATGTCCTAGGTTTCTACGGGTCGTGAGCAATGCCCAAGGTACACCATAGCATCTTGCTGAGACAAAGTGATATTCTACTGTCCGAGTTCTTGTATTGAAGCTAGAAAAATACATCGTGAAAAAATGCAGAGACTGTGTCTTGCTGCTCGCTAATTTGTGCAAGCATTATTGGCAACGTATGGCTGCCCTGCGGCAAACGATTCCAGTCCATAGGCGCTGACCACGTTTTGCTCCTACACGCCAGGTATCTACCTAGAGCGACGTACAATGCATCTAGTCTACATCCTTCCCATTAGCTGAATTTATACTACATCGAGACCTGCACTTTTGAAATATGAATATTTAAATTTCCCAGCAGGCATGAGTATCCAACCACGTGCGGGACGGAGAACAACGTGCAAGATATCCAGAGGAACAGCCTTGTGCTATGCGACCACTCCTTTGGGCCACCATGCCCGTTCCAACTAGAACAAAACACCGTGGCCAATGCATAGATTACACGCAGAGATGTCAAATTTGGTGAGGAAGTTCTACGTATCTTAATGCCAGACTGTCAGTGGTGCCTTTTCTGTTTCCAACTTGCAATTGCTTGAAATTTCTGGTATATAGAACCTACTTTCACTTTTCTTCCACCCTCATTGTCACAAAGTCTGCATTGGGTCTTTTTTTTGGTTTTTGTCTTTTTTTTTTTGCATGACGTGATGCCTCAAGATGTATCTTGGACAAGGAATTCATCGATCAAGGGCTCGACGGAGGCCATGCGCATGGCGCTTTTGACCTTTAGTCTGGTCGGCATACAGTGCATACATCTACTCCCGGCTAAGGACATTGAGCTAAAGCCTTAGATAGGTTTACTTGGGGCACTGAGATGACATATTGCACGCCATACCTGCTATCGCTGGGCCTGACTAAAAGTAAAACCTCACTGGTATGGATTGCGGGACCGATTTCCGGCTTGTTAGTACAGCCTATCATCGGAATCATAGCGGATAAATCGACTTCAAGATGGGGTCGTCGGAGACCATTCATGATTGGAGGAACGGTTCTCGTTTGTATCTGCTTACTCGCGTTGGGTTGGACAACGGAGATCATAGAATTCTTTGCGCCTGGAGATAGGACGGTAAGTATATCAGAGAATATAATGCGATTGGAGTGCTGATTATATGTCGGCTAGAATGGATCAAGAACCATTGTGCTTGCCGTATTAAGCATCTATGGTGTGGATTTTGCTATTAACGCCGTCCAAGCATCCTGTCGCAGCTTGATCGTCGATACTTTACCAACGGAGAAACAGCAAGCGGGATCTGCATGGGGTAAGTTGCATATTTGAAACTTGAAGAACTCATCTAACCTGACTCAGCGGCGCGTATGGCTGCAGTAGGGCATTTGGTCGGTTACGTTCTTGGATCAATGGACCTTCAAAGCATCTTTGGGAACCTGCTTGGAGATACACAATTCAAACAAGTCGTTCTCATTGCTGCGCTCGGACTGCTTGTTTCCATTGGCTTAACTTGCTGGGCCGTGACCGAAAAAGTCCTGGTGCCTCATCGGTAAGAACGGACACTAGCACACCTTTGTACGTAGGAGTACTAAAGGTGCATAGTTTTACGAGTACCGACGACATCAAGCGGGATAGTCCATTCGCAATATTTGGGCAAATTTTCAAGACGACTTGGAATCTGCCGAAGCGGATGCGTGCAATCTGCTGGATCCAGTTCTGGTCCTGGATTGGTAGGTAGCATCAGTCGTCGACTCTCGACATCGCTAACGCTTCTGCTTTAAGGCTGGTTTCCGTTCCTCTTTTACAGTACTACATGGGTCGGGGAGATTTACTTGCAGCAACAAGCGCCAAAAAGAGGCATCGTCATTACAGATGCTCTGGCCGATGTTGGTCGGATCGGAAGTACGTCGCTTGTCATCTTTTCTGCAATCATGTTGACCGGGTCTTTTCTACTTCCACTCTTAGTCGGATCACCAGAAGATAGCGTGTCACCGTCTCCGAGGCTTCCGCCGAGCTCTAGCCAAGGAATGGCATCGGCGAACAGATACAGGCCTTCGCTACTGACGGCCTGGATATTTTCGAATATTCTTTTTGCATTGATGCTTATGGTGACGCCTTTTGTGGATACCATGCGGACTGCTACACTCGTTGTTGCAATATGCGGACTGTAAGTCTGCATGCCAAGAACTGTTGACCCACTTCGTTTACGTTGACCAATTGGTAGGCCATGGACCATAGCCATTTGGGCGCCGTTTGCATTCATGGGCGTGGAGATAAATACGCTGAGCTCCAGGCGGTTGCCATATACTCCCATTCGCTCATCCGAAAGCCTCTCCATCACACTGGTAGATTCGCAAATGGAATCTGCGGCTAAGCGTCACCTATTGGATGATGGCCGCGGGGGATTGGAGGAAACTGCGGGAGTGTACCTGGGCATCCTCAATCTTTTCACCACCCTCCCACAATTCGTGGGGACGTTCGTCTCCATGATCGTGTTTTGGATCCTTGAACCAGGCAAAGATCCGGAACTAGCGCCGCATATGCACAATCACCATGCTTCCAATGCGCCAAACGCCATTGCTATCTGCATGTTTGTCGGAGGAGTTTCGGCATTAATAGCAAGTCATCTGACGCGGAAGCTGAAGCGAATGAAATGATTGGATCGTCGCTTCTCCGGCATCAGTAACGGCCAAGTTAGATATACCGAAGATAGGAACGCATAGAGCCACAGAGTGATTGCTAATGTCAGAATCCGTACAACGTCAATACTCTGCCATCTCGCTTCGCGACATGGTTCGGAACGAAAACTAGGAAATTTGGATCTGCCAATCAAGCAGTTCAAAGCGGTATCGCACGTGACTTGGCTTGCCCCACGCTTTTCAACGGGCTCACCGTTGTCAAAGAATCTTCGCTCTCGTCACTCTCGATCCTCCCTTCTCCATCTTTCTCTTACTCTTTCGCTTGCTCCTCGTTCACCATGTCGGAGCCGATCAGAAACAAGAGACTTGACCTCCCCACTGCACCGTAAGCCACCGTGCCGCCTGTATCTCACCGTCGTGATCATGAAAAGACTGACGCAAAATCTCTGATCTGCAGCACCCCTCAGAATACGCCCTCGAACAATGCCCCCATCTCGTCTCGGGCGCAGCAGCCTGGCGTTGCCAGCATCAAGGAAGGTGAGCAGCCTTCCGCACGGTGCTCGCCACTCGGCCGCCTACTAATTTGGCCGATTTCGTACAGAGGAGCTTGGTGTGGCTGCGGCATCTCTGTTCGCCCAGAACCCCAAACTGGTTTCGATGATTCAGGGCAAGCTCGGCTCTCTTGTAGGTCGGTCATCTGGTTACATCGATTCCTTGCCCGCTCCAGTTCGTCGCCGGGTTGCTGGTTTGAAGGGCGTGCAAAAAGACCATGCCAAGCTCGAAGCGGAGTTCCAAGAAGAGATCCTCCAACTGGAGAAGCGATATTTTGCCAAATTCACACCGTTGTATGAAAAGCGGGCCCGCATCGTGAACGGGCAGGCGGAGCCATCAGCAGAAGAGGTTGAGGCAGGAGAGAAAAAGGACGAGGAGGATGAGGAAGCCGAGGAGGCCGAGGAAGAAAAACCAAAGACAACCGAAGAGGCTGCTGAGGGCGCAGAGCCAACGGGCGTAGATGTGCCCGGCATTCCAGAGTTTTGGCTCTCAGCCATGAAAAACCAAATATCCTTGGCCGAGCTCATCACCGATCGCGACGAAGGTGCTCTCAAGCATTTGACAGATATTCGGATGGAATACCTCGACAAGCCTGGGTTCCGGCTCATTTTCGAATTTGCCGACAACGAGTTCTTCAGCAACAAGACCATTACAAAGACCTACTTCTACCGAGAAGAGAGTGGATACGGTGGCGAGTTCATCTATGATCACGCAGAAGGGGACACGATCAGCTGGAACTCTGGCAAGGATCTCACAGTCAAGATTGAGAGCAAGAAGCAACGCAACAAAAGTATAATGCATACCCTTGATCAATCGTCCACGCATACTGACACTTCTCTCTAGACACCAAGCAGACTCGTGTTGTTAAAAAGACTGTGCCGACCGAATCCTTTTTCAACTTCTTCTCGCCCCCTAAACCCCCGAGTGAAGAGGAAGGTGATGCATCAACAGACATAGAAGAGCGTCTGGAGCTGGACTATCAGCTTGGAGAGGATATTAAAGAAAAGCTAATTCCTCGAGCAATCGACTGGTTTACTGGAGAGGCCCTTCAGTGGGAGCAAATTGATGATGACATGGAAGACGGGCAGTTTGAAGACGAAGACGATGAGGATGACGAAGACCTCAGTGAGGATCGAGACGAAGACGATGAGGACGACGACGATGTAAGTCTTAGAACGCTTCGTTAATCGCAAAGACTAATGGGTTTGCTCCAGGAGGACGGGTCCAGACCGAAGCAGGAGACGGCCGAATGCAAACAAAGCTGATCGATACTGCTCTGGCTCGTTCTCTATTACTTACGAACGCTGGCGGTCTACTCCCGATACTCTAGAACCCCCCGGTCAACCACTCACTTCTGCTAAGTGTACATGCGCTCGTTTGGCATGGTCTTCCGTTTAATCCCAGTTACTGGCATCTGAATACGGCGGCATTTTCCTATCTCTCACACTTTCTCTGCAGCGCCAGCTAGCTTCCAGTCATAGCTCTTGGCAACTCATTTCCCTTCCATGCAAAGGAGGATCTTGGGGGAATGGCGTGGGAGCTTGATGGGCGAGACTCGTTTAGGAGCGCATGGCTAGCTTTCGTGTTCTACCTTCCAAGACCTATTGTCATCTCGGCGTGTTGATGTCATATACAATAGTGGAACCGGCATCAGATCTCCTGTAGTCACTAATAAGTGCTAATATTTGCCTCTATGTGCATGTTTCGGAATGGCATCGGTGAGAGGGTATACACGAGCAGCCATCGCATCTTGTTTGCGCAATCGGCGTCGGGGCTCGGAGCCCCTCCATCCAAAATCTTTTCTCCCTACAACGCAATAATGACTCAACCGCGAAAAAAACTGCGCGAGGCTTCTACACTGTCACACTGTTCTAAGCAGAGGACCGGCAAAGAAGATGCCGTCCGCTGCTATGGATATTGCCCAGAATCATCTGGCGCATCCTGTCAGCAATAGTTTGAACCTGTCCAATTCTCCAACAGCCACCTACCATTCGTTCCCCTCCAGCTATGGTGCCCGGAATGCTGCCTCCACCGCGAAGCAACTCAAGCCATTTGCGACTCAAGATATCAAGGTCCTCCTGCTTGAAAATGTAAACATCACAGGGCGGAAAATCCTCGAAGATCAAGGATATCAGGTCGAGTTCCTCAAATCATCTCTACCCGAGGACCAACTGATTGAGAAAATACGGTTAGGTTTACTGTGTTAGAGAAGCAACCTTGCCCGCAATTGAAGATGCTGACTGTAGTCTACAGAAATGTGCACGTCATTGGCATTCGTTCCAAAACCAAGCTCACAGCTCGAGTGTTAGAGGAGGCCAAGAACCTCATTGTCGTCGGCTGCTTCTGCATTGGTACAAATCAGGTCGACCTTCAATATGCTGCCGACCGAGGTATTACGGTGTTCAATTCGCCATTTAGCAACTCGCGTAGTGTTGCTGAACTCGTCATCGCCGAGATCATTGCCTTGGCCCGGCAACTGGGCGATCGCTCCAATGAATTGCATCGAGGGGTATGGAACAAAGTAAGCAGTGGATGCTGGGAAGTGAGGGGCAAGACGCTGGGCATCATTGGGTACGGACACATTGGCAACCAATTGTCGGTGCTCGCAGAGGCCATGGGAATGGCGGTCATCTATTACGATGTGGTCAATCTCATGTCCATGGGAACGGCACGACAAGTGCCGGCGCTGGAAGATCTACTAAGACGAGCGGACTTCGTAACCTGCCATGTGCCTGAGCTACCAGAGACGAAGAACATGATTGGGGCGGAGCAACTTCAACAAATGCGAAAAGGCAGCTACCTCATCAATGCCAGTCGCGGAAGCGTGGTCGACATACCAGAGCTCATCAACGCCATGAGGGAAGGCAAGCTCGCGGGCGCAGCACTCGATGTGTATCCCAACGAACCGGGTGGGAACGGTGACTACTTCCACAACAGCCTCAACACATGGGCGGAGGATCTCCGTAGCCTCAAAAACATCATCCTGACTCCACACATTGGCGGAAGCACAGAAGAAGCTCAAAGTGCAATCGGAGTGGAAGTCGCTGAGGCCCTCTGTCGTTACGTCAATGAAGGGACAACAACGGGTGCCGTGAACATGCCAGAGGTCAACTTGAGGTCGCTGACCATTGACGAGCCGAACCACGTTCGCATCATCTTTATCCATCGCAACGTGCCTGGCGTGTTGCGACGAGGTAAGCTGAATTGATCGCATTGTTAGATCATAACCTAATGGCAAGCTAGTCAACGAGATACTGGGAAACCACAATATTGACAAGCAGACTACGGATAGCAGGGGCGAAGTAGCATACTTGATGGCGGACATTAGTAGCGTCAACCATAATGAAATCAAGGACATGGTGCAGGATCTCGAGATGCTTCCTGGTGAGTGGCCCTTGTATGACTGAAGTCCGATTGTATCTGATCGTTTTGCAGCTCGCATTCGGACGAGGGCGCTGTACTAGATGCAATTTCTCTAAGGAGGGGAGGCTAATTCAACATGGAGGCGTACAGGTGGGGGATTGGGTGTAGTCAACTTCAACACGGAGTACTCTATGGGACGGAAAAGCATCAGCTTGAGTCAAGATTTAGAATTAGATGTAGGCTAGACGAGCTCCACAGCGCTGAAACAACAATCAAGCCTCGTGGCCTAGCATGGCTGGCCACGAAAATTTTTTGGCGACATCAGGGCGGTCGATTATAGGGGCAGCGCACCGGGGGATCCAGCGGGAGCCAGTCAGCCCCTGCAGATGCACGCGGCGCGGAGGTTCAGGGTGCCACCGCAGCCAACATTATTGTCCACCTAAACTCCATCTTCGACTCCCTAATCACCGCTTCGTCCACCGCTCTGTTTACCCAACTCCTTGACTTGCCTTGCTTGTGAGGGCCTTATCCATACTCCCATCGTCTGGCATCATGCATGACGGGCTCTCCGTACAACTTTCCTAACCCAAACACCTCCAACTGCGTCCATACCCAACAACTCAATGCTCTACAAGTAGTTTTGGGGTGTCGGTTCTCTTCGTCTTTGGTGTATAGGGAGGTCTTTTCACGCGACGGATCCTAGGCAGGACCGGTTTCTGCGGGCAGTCCGTCATGGCGCACAGCTACGATGTGGGGACTCAGGCCTGGCAGCCAGACCCGACCGAGGGCTGGGTCGCCTCCGAGGTGTCAAAGAAACTGGTCGACGGCGATAACGTTACGTTGGTTTTCCAACTGGCAAACGGAGAGGTGAGACTTGAAGTCCTTCTCCCAATGGCCGCTGGGCTTTGTGTTCGTTCCTTGAGTCTTGGCTAACTGACGTGTACAACCTTTCCAGACCAAGGAAATCAAGACGACCACTGCCGCCCTTCAAGATGACAGCAATCCCTCGTTACCGCCATTGATGAACCCGGCGATGCTCGAGGCTAGCGATGATCTCACCAATTTATCACATCTCAACGAGCCGGCTGGTAGGGAGAAAATAAGACAGTTCTTGGCGTCACAGGACTGACGAGATGTTTAGTGTTGCAAGCAATTAAATTGCGATATGCGCAAAAGGAAATCTACACGTACAGCGGTATCGTACTCATCGCGACAAATCCATTTGCTCGTGTCGATTCGCTGTATGTTCCCGGCATGGTACAAGTTTATGCTGGCAAGCAGAGGTCAACGCAGGCTCCCCATCTCTTTGCAATCGCAGAGGAGGCTTTCACGTAAGTCCACGTATGCTTCTGCTGTAGACCTGCTGCTGATTGAGAGACAGAGACATGCTACGGGATAGCAAGAACCAAACCATTGTCGTATCTGGAGAGTCCGGAGCTGGCAAAACGGTCAGCGCCAAATACATCATGCGATACTTTGCCACTCGAGAAGCCCCTGACCAACCTGGAAAGAAATCAAAGGGAAAAGGTGACGCGATGAGCGAGACGGAGGAGCAGATCCTGGCAACCAATCCCATCATGGAGGCTTTTGGAAATGCGAAGACAACGCGAAATGACAATTCATCCCGGTTCGGGAAGTACATTGAGATCTTATTCGACACCAACACAGAAATCATTGGCGCCCGGATACGAACATATTTGCTTGAGCGATCGAGATTGGTTTTTCAACCCTTGAAGGAGAGGAATTATCACATCTTCTACCAGCTGGTAGCCGGAGCTACCGACGAGGAGCGGGAGCAACTAGGCTTGCTTCCTGTCGAGCATTTCGATTACCTCAACCAAGGCGGTTCTCACATAATCGATGGGGTGGATGACAAGGCCGAATTTGATGCAACAAGACAGTCACTTACCACAATCGGAGTGGAAAAGAGCCGGCAAGCTCAGATTTTCAAGTTGCTAGCTGCTTTGTTGCATCTGGGCAATGTGAAAATAACAGCGACAAGAACGGACTCCGCGCTAGCATCGGACGAGCCGTCCTTGACTCGAGCCTGTGAGCTTCTTGGGATTAGTGCAGCGGAATTTGCAAAATGGACTATTAAGAAACAGCTCATCACTAGGGGCGAGAAGATCATGTCCAACCTTTCTCAGCAACAAGCCATCGTTGTGAGAGACTCGGTCGCCAAGTTTATTTACTCAAGCCTTTTCGACTGGTTGGTAGAAACCATCAATGCCAGTCTTGCCAAGGAAGAAATTTTGAGCCACGTTCACTCTTTCATTGGAGTGCTTGATATCTACGGTTTTGAGCACTTTGCCAAGAACTCGTTCGAGCAGTTTTGCATCAACTATGCAAATGAGAAGTTGCAGCAAGAGTTCAACCAACACGTATTCAAGCTAGAGCAGGAGGAATACGTGCGAGAAAAGATTGACTGGACCTTTATCGACTTTTCCGACAACCAGCCATGCATCGACCTCATCGAGGGAAAACTTGGCGTGCTTGCTTTGCTTGACGAAGAATCTCGTCTTCCAATGGGGTCCGACGAATCATTCGTGAATAAGCTGCATCATCATTACTCCGGCGATAAGCACAAATTCTACAAGAAACCCCGATTTGGTAAATCCGCCTTTACAGTCTGCCACTACGCCGTCGATGTTACCTATGAGTCCGACGGTTTCATAGAAAAGAACAGGGACACTGTACCTGATGAGCACATGGAAAATCTTAGGGCCACCTCTAATGGGTTTCTTGTCGAAGTGTTGGAGGCAGCAGCAGCAGCAAGAGACAAGGAAGGGGCTGCCGGCGCAGCCAAACCTCAGGCGGTGGCAAACTCAGGCCGAAGAGCAGGTGTTGCAGCGAGCAAGAAACCGACTCTTGGAGGCATCTTCAAAGCCTCGCTAATAGAGCTGATGGAAACGATAAATTCCACCGACGTGCATTACATTCGATGCATCAAACCCAACGAGAGCAAAGATGCATGGAAATGGGAGGGTCCAATGGTGTTGAGCCAGCTTCGTGCTTGTGGTGTTCTTGAGACTGTTCGAATCAGCTGTGCTGGTTATCCCACACGGTGGACATATGAGGAGTTTGCCTATCGTTACTACATGCTCGTTCCGTCTACCGAATGGACGTCGCAGATTCGAGACATGGCAAATAACATCCTGAAAAAGGCCTTGGGTGGAACCAGCAACGATGGGCATGACAAGTATCAGCTAGGACTGACAAAAATCTTCTTCCGCGCGGGCATGCTCGCTTTCTTAGAAAACTTGCGACAGACACGTCTGAACGAAGCCGCCATCATGATCCAAAAAAATCTGCGATGCAAATACTATCGGCGGTTGTATCTGGAGGCCCGACAGTCTGTCATTTCATTCCAAGGCATCGTCAGAGGCCTTCTTGCTCGACAAAAGGCTGAAGATGCACGTCGCACAAAGGCTGCTACAACGATCCAGCGCGTTTGGAAAGGCTCAAGGGAGAGAAAGCGGTACAACAAAATCCGTGCGGACATCATCGCTTTCGAATCGCAGGCTAAGGGATACCTACGCCGGAAGAACATTCTCGACACCCGACTCGGGAATGCCGCGAGGACGATCCAACGATCATGGCGATCACACCGGCAACTACGGTCGTGGAGGCAATATCGCCGCAAGATCGTCCTTATCCAGAGTCTGTGGAGAGGGAAACGTGCCAGGAAAACCTATAAGGGGCTCCGCGAAGAAGCCCGGGATCTCAAGCAAATTTCGTACAAGCTGGAAAACAAAGTCGTCGAGCTTACACAGACTCTCGGCACTGTCCGGCGTGAGAACAAGACCCTTGCAAGCCAAGTAGAAAATTACGAAGGTCAACTGAAGTCGATGAGGACAAAGCAAAATGCGCTGGAATCAAGATCCAAGGAACTGCAGGCTGAAGCTAACCAGGCTGGAATCGTTGCCGCCCAGCTCAATGCCATGCAAGAGGATATGTCGAAATTACAAAGGAATTTTGACGAGTCGACGTCGAACTCAAAGCGTCTTCAGGAAGAGGCAAAATCGCTGCGGGATTCATTGCGTGTTTCTAATCAAGAACTCGAGCTTGCCAAGCAGAGCGGCAACCGACACGAGTCTGAGAAACACTCATTGCGGCAGCAGCTTATTGAACTTCAGGATCAACTTGAAATGGCCAAGCGCGCGGGTCCTGTTAATGGAGAATTGGTGAACGGCAATTCGAATCACGTCCCAGCAAGCGGTCTCATCAACCTGGTCTCATCCAAGAAGCCTAAGAGAAGAAGCGCTGGCCTAGAACGGTCCGATGTGGACCACAGGTTTAGTGCTGCGTACAGTCACCGGCCTGTCTCCCTTGCAATCACGGGTGACAATATGCAGAATCTATCCGGGACACCCTTCAGCCCAGGACCGGATAACATTGGTCTTGAACTGGTTGATCTTCTGTCCGAGGAAGAGGCTCTCAATGACGAAGTAACGTTAGGACTCATCCGGCATCTCAAAGTTCCTCCTCCCAACGCGAATCCTCCTCCCGCAGACAAGGAAGTCTTGTTCCCTGCCTATCTCATCAATCTCGTAACATCTGAGATGTGGAATAACGGCTACGTCAAAGAATCCGAACGGTTCTTGGCAAACGTCATGCAATCCATTCAACAAGAAGTCATGCAGCACGATGGTGACGAAGCCGTCAACCCTGGTGCATTTTGGCTGTCGAACGTGCATGAGATGCTGTCGTTTGTGTTCCTTGCTGAAGACTGGTATGAGAACCAAAAGTTGGAGAATCTCGAATACGATCGGCTGCTAGAAATCGTTAAGCACGATCTGGAGAGCCTGGAGTTCAACATCTACCACACGTGGATGAAGGTTCTGAAGAAGAAGTTGCAAAAGATGATTGTTCCAGCAATCATCGAGTCGCAATCCTTGCCCGGCTTCGTCACGAATGAGAGCAATAGGTTCCTTGGCAAGCTTCTGCAGTCCAACAATACCCCGGCTTACAGCATGGACAATCTCTTGAGTCTCCTCAACAACGTTTTCAAGGCTATGAAGGCGTATCATCTCGAAGATTCAATTGTCAACCAGGCCCTAACAGAGCTTCTGAGACTTGTTGGTGTCACAGCCTTTAACGATCTTCTGATGCGCCGGAATTTCCTATCGTGGAAGCGTGGTCTGCAGATCAACTACAACATTACGAGGATTGAAGAGTGGTGCAAGAGCCACGACATGCCTGAGGGCACGTTGCAGTTGGAGCATCTGATGGTACGTTAGCTCCCGAAGCTACCTACATTACCTGATACTTACTTTTATTGTAGCAAGCGACGAAGCTCCTTCAGCTGAAGAAGGCAACTTTGAACGACATCGAGATCATCCAGGACATTTGTTGGATGCAAGTCTCACTCTTAATTTCAATATAATATGATTGACTGACTCTTGCTTCACCAGGCTCTCCCCGAATCAAATCCAGAAACTTCTCAATCAATACCTCGTTGCGGATTACGAGCAGCCCATCAATGGAGAGATCATGAAAGCAGTCGCGTCTCGAGTCACAGAGAAGAGCGACGTCCTTTTGCTCACTGCTGTAGATATGGAGGACAGTGGGCCCTTTGAGATTGCGGAGCCTCGTGTAATTACCGCTCTGGAGACGTATACTCCTTCTTGTGAGTTCTTTGCCTAATCTTACAGTTCTTCCCTTGCTACTTGGATTTTGGGACATGACTTACTTTGTCCGTTCCAGGGCTCCAAATCCCTCGTCTCAAACGATTAGCAGAGATTGTGTCGGCGCAGGCTATGGCGCAGGCAGAGCGGAACGAGCTCGACTTTCCAGACGGCAACGGCATAGACGGCCCTACGATGGTCGAGATCAATGGTAATGAGGCTTAGACACTTGCAAAGACACTTCTAATTTTTTTTGTTCTTTCAAACCAAACACGAGTTGCTATTTTCACGCGAGAGAGTTGTGCGGGTGCGCGTCTTGGCGGCGTACAGTGGTGGGTGGGAGCAAGTCCACGCAAATGTTTGGCATACAACCTTCTTGTACCTTTCACATTTCCTCTTCTTTTTTTGTGAGGGGCCGGCTGAGCCAACCTTCATTTCCCGGCGAATTTAGAGGAAAGCTGTGAGCGATTTGTTCTTGGTTCTTGCAGCTGGCTTCGCCCACCCACCGGGGGCACTGCCGATATGCTTAATGGGCGTTGGTTGTGACGAGGCCACGAGGTCTACGTGGAAATCTTTTTCTAGAGATATTGAAAGATTTATACGTATTCTGACGGACAATGGAAAGAACGCTTTGGTGCGTACTCCGCTGCGGTTTAGTCCAGAGAGAGTGCGAGAATTGCCCGCTTTCGCCTAGCCCAACGTTGCAGTGGCGAGTACAAGCTCTGCCCTGCTTCGTGTTTTCTCGAATCATCGTAGAAGCAAGCGTGCGTTGCCCGAACACACTGAGCATGTGACCTCCAATTCGCTTGGCCGCCGCGTATGGTAGGCGAGCTTTTGCGATAAAAGTAACAGACACTCCGTGCAATGACTTGGTCCTTGAAGACTCACTTCATCAAACAATAAGGCCAGTCCAGTGAACCATCCCAACTGGTCGCCCTGGAGCAGCTCTTCTTTAGATCCCCCAAAAATCATCTCACTACGATGTACCCATACTAGCACCTTCATTGCTATTCGCTATGGCCTCCGAGACGCTGGAATGCCCCTTCTGTGGATACAAAACCGACGATGCCTACATCATCTCCCTCCACGTCGAGGAATTGCACACCGACGACTCTCCATTCCAAGTGCGCGACTTCTCATCGCCGGCGCCACTTCCAAGTCAGCATCATCGGGACCCGTCTACAGGCCATGCCTCAATGCAGGAGTCGCAAGGCGGGTGGGTGCAATGCCCGCATGAGGACTGCGGCGAAGAGGTCTTGCTAGAGGAAATCAACGAGCACTTGGATTTGCATGTCGCGGAGAAAATAAGCTCGGAAGATGATTCCAGTGTCACTCGTTCAAACATGGCTAGTTCGTCATCATCACAGTATTCAATCGCTCAGGACTATTTCTACTCGGCCGGCCACCAGCAAGATCCACACCAACACGCGCTACTCAAGCAATACAAGACGCCATTGCCAACTAACGAGAAGGCAACGCTGAAACGCTCAGTCGAAGGCGTCGGATACAGTCCAAAGACCAAAAATCGCATCCCCAAAGGTCGCCACCCTGGCGTAACCGATGCGCGACTTGGAGTAATTATTTCCTGCCTCCAAATCAGCCACCCATCAAGCGCTAATTTTACCCCCAGAAAGCTGAACTGGGCCCCTTTGCCTACGAGTCTCACATGCCCGCCTGGCTTCACCGTCAGCTCTCCACCGGCGGCAAACGCACCACCGTCACCCGTATTGGCCGCGATGGCCGCCTCGTGCAAGACCGGACTGTCGAAAACGAGGTGCCCGGCCTCCTTCCCGTTCTCGCCCGTTTGATCGAGCAAGACGAGTCTGTGCAACAGGCGTATTTCTGCCACCCGGTGGTGCGCCATGTCAGCAAGCTCCCCCGCGAGGGCGGCTTCTGCGGGTACCGCAACATGCAGATGCTGCTTTCGTACTTGCTGGGCGCGCGGGCCCCGGGGTGGGAGCACTTTGCTGATTCCGTGACGACTCCTGGCGAAGTGCCGGGTGTGCTGGAGCTGCAGGATCGGATTGAAGCCGCGTGGGACGCGGGCATCTGCGAGCTGGGTCGTGTCCAAACGGGCGGCATCAGGGGCACCCGGAAGTACATCGGCACGCCGGAAGTGGCGGCGCTGTTGGGCAGGGCAGAGATCGAGTTTCGGACGCGACCCTTTCACGATGATGTGCAGGGGAAGTCGGCGGTGCAGCAGCTGTTCGAGTATGTGGAGCAGTACTTTGAGGTTGGCGCGTCGGGCTCGGACAACAAGATGCGGAAGACGCTACGCCCGCCGATTTACCTGCAACGGCCGGGTCACTCACTTACGATTGTCGGGTTAGAGGTCAAGAACGATGGATCGCGGAACTTATTCGTGTTCGATCCGATGTATGTGGTTTCCAAGGAGATGCAGCGTGTACGGGATCGCGCTACTCGTCTGCCGAGATCGGTCGGGACGCTATTGAGAATGTATCGACGCAGTCAGGAGAGCCTGGGTAGGTACCGGGACTTTGAGACGGTTGAGTATGTTTTTCCTAAAGCGCATTTCGCGTAGGCAACTTGAGGTTGGGACAAAAGGCGCTGACATGTGGCCAGATTTACGGACGCGCCGCCACTCTCGCCGGCTTGGGACAACGTATGAAAATTCTAAGCAAACACTCAAGCATCCATATCATGACTACGGGACAAATTACAGCCATACTGAACGCATTTGACAGGTCGTGTGCCGATACTCATTCGACATCTGGCTGCATACTTATACGATGGGCAGACCTACAAAATACGGACAAATACCACCCATATCTCCAGACCTGCCGTTGAAGTGTCAGTGGCACTTGGCATACTGTCCGACACCGTGTAGATCATCGCACTTATGGCTGAGAGATTGCACTTACCTGCGTTATGGCTATTACACAGATTCGTGGCACGATGTAGGAGGGTAACCAGTGAGCCGCTTACAAGCATTTACGAAGTATCCCACGGATCGGATGACAGATCACATCCTCCGAAACCCTCAGTTGCATTGTTTCGTACGTAGCAAAGTTCATAGCAGTCGCTCGTTGAGAAATCGAGGGAGTGCGGAATCCGTCCAATCGTCATTAATATCACAGTCAATCTTGAGTCTGAGCATGTGATTGTCTCATCCATCCCAAGCCTCGCTCTCCATGCCCACCTCGTCCACCTCATGTCTTCTGTGCACGTAAATGCCGACGACGAATCTTGACCCTCACGTCATCTTTTGGCATCGATACCGCCGTCGCCTGCCCATGCCTTGGTATCTTCCATTCCTTATCCCCTGCGGGCTCCATCTCCCAAAGCGCGACGATGCCCGCAATGAACGCTAGCACCTCCCTCTCCGCAAACACACGACCCTTACATATCGCCCTTCCACCACCTGGAGCACACATTCAGATTAGTCCCTGGTCTACCCACCCTGCAAAAAAGGAGCAGTGAAAGGGTAAATAACAGAAAAAGGAAGAAAGCACTCACCAAATCCCCTCACCGTTCCCAACTCCGGCATCTCCCCTTCGTCGCCTTTTAGATGCCTCTCCGGCCACCACGTCTCTGCTCGCTCCCACACCTTCGGGTCCTTGAAATGCAAATCGAACGCCACGTCCGCAAACTCCCCCTTCCGCAGCCGATACCGCTCCGGCCTCCCCGTTCCGCCAGCATCCTCGACGCTCTCGACGATCTCGAAGTCCGCAAGCACTTTCTTCAAAGCCCAGGGCGCAGAGTCGACACGTAAGGACTCGATGTAGCACGCCCGCAGCAGCGCGCACTGGTTTACCAGCCCCGAGACGTCGATCGTAAGGGTTGGCGGCTCAGGAATGGCGAATGTGCCAGGCGGGGGCTGGGTCGCGCGGGCGTAGGGCGCGATCTCGTCACGTAGCCGGGAGAGGAGGTCTTCCTCTCCCTTCGTTATTATCGTCTCCGTAGCGCCGGAGTCATGATTGTCAGGAGGGGAGTCTGCGGAGGCGAAGATGCGCAGCGCGAGCCAGAAGACGAGCGGGTTCGCGTTCGCATTCATCGCCCACAGCAGCGCTAGATCGGCAGAAGCACGCCCAGCGTGCGGAAGCCCGTGGGCGCGGTAGATGGCAGCGCGAGCGCGCACAAGGGTGCTGGCGTCGCCAAGGTCGCGCCACCAGGCGGGGGCATCCGATGACGGCTGCGGCCGCTGCTGCTGGTCTTGCTGTTCGTCTATCTCACTGGCCTCGTACGCGTCAAGAGCGCGGTGGAACGCAGTGAGTGCGATGAGGAGACGGGAGCGCGCGATCTGGGCTCGCGTGAGGGTCGGGATGGGGACAAAGCGTGGGGCGCCCGTGGCAAGCAGGCGGAAGCCGGCGTCGAAGGCCCAGAGCCAGTCGTAGAGGTCCGGGTAGTTCTCGACGAGGGCGGTACCAAAGAGGGAGGGGTTGGCGCAATGGGAGACGAAGTTTTTGAGGAGGGGGCTATTTGAGGGAAGGGGATAGTTAGATTTACGTCATTATTGCGGAAACATGGGAAAGGAGAGAAGATTAGGAGGGGGCAGACGTGCTAAAGACTGGCTTCGACAAAAGCTCCTTTGGAGTCCTCCGCAGATTGGGAAACGTTGCTGACGCGTTCCCAGGGGGTTTGGTCGACCATGCTGTCGACAAAGGACACGAGGTTCGGCAGATTCCGACGAAGGTTGGATAGAGTTACATGGAGCATCTGCTGAATGCCAGCGTCTTTGGCCAAATGCTCGG
Source organism: Bathelium albidoporum (assembly GCA_021031095.1). Classification (NCBI taxonomy): domain Eukaryota; kingdom Fungi; phylum Ascomycota; class Dothideomycetes; order Trypetheliales; family Trypetheliaceae; genus Bathelium; species Bathelium albidoporum. Next base: position 87,581 of record JAGFVP010000017.1, read on the forward strand.
TGGTGGTGGCTTGAAGCTCGGGTAATAGATCTTCATGGATCCTTTGGTATTTGGGAGACAACCCAAAAGCGTGCCGGTAGACACGCGATTTGATGGGCTCATGACTTACGACGGAGGCTTTTTGAGTCAGAAGAGAATGGGTCAGAGAAGGTGAATAGATAATATTGTGAGTCGATCCGCCAAGATTAAGTCCGAATATTCCGCGTGTAGATGCATCCCTGGCTCTGTTAATCAGCTTCAAGTACGCCTTCAAGGTGGATACAGGCATGCCACAAGCGAACCTTGTGCCTTTGAGTAATCGATCTGGCATTAATACGAGGTCTACAACGTGACCAAGTCCCGGGAACCAGTAGGGTAGCAGTTGCACCTGTTGTGGTGCACCATGCTCTGAGCCGGTACTCGTGCTGGACCAACCGGTAATCAAACGCGTTGTGAAAACAATGGCAAGAAATGAAATGATGCCGATCGTTGCAGGGTGATGCTCATTCTTATAGGATATGGTGGAGAATAGACGTTGAACTTGGTCGCGGAGGCTCTCCATATTGAGGATAGTGGTGTTTGTAAGTGACATCTCTGGTGCCGAACGAGGCTTTAGAGACATGGAATTCAAACGGCCGATATTTTCAAAGAAGGATGTTCCTGATCAAGCAGACACCATGAAGCCGCTTTTTTGATCTTGAAGACTCAGACTGCTTTGCCAGCTTTTGTCATCGCGACAAAAGCGGGGATCCAAAATCTCGATGAATTAAAAAAGGAAAGTGCACTAGAAACAAGGTGCTAGACAAAAAGAGAATGATACGTAGGATCGAATCGCTTGCAGGAGTCTAGATTTTGTAACGGTTGACAGCTTCTTGCGTTCTACGCTATGGTGCAACGTCGGGCGCTCACTCAATACTGAAACACTTCCGTCCGTATTTTCACGTTTGGAGCTTCACAGGACCTTATCATTCGATGAGAGAAGCATGGCGCTGCAAACGCTAAATTTCATAACGGGCAATCAAAACAAGTTAGCAGAGGTGAAGGCCATTCTTGGAGACAGTGTGGACCTCAAGAGTCAGTCGCTCGAGTTACCCGAGATTCAGGGCACGATCGAAGAGATTTCTCGTGACAAATGCACACGAGCAGCCGATGTAGTATGAACTATCTGAGCTTTTTTTCAATTCTACGATCTTGATTTTCTTCCAGGTTGGTGGACCTGTGCTCGTCGAAGATACATGTCTATGTTTCAACGCCTTACAAGAATTACCGGGACCCTACATGTACGAGAAACTGACTATTTCAATATATCCCATCGAAAAGATCTAAGCATAAGGGATAAACAGAAAATGGTTTCTCAAAGCTCTCGGGCCATACGATCTACACAAACTCCTGGCCGGCTTTGAGGACAAATCTGCCCAAGCCGTCTGCACTTTTGCCTACTCGAAAGGTCCTGGCCACGAACCAATCATATTCCAAGGCAGAACGCAGGTCCGTTTATTCATCTCGTCCTAGTCCATCTTGCTGACAGTCGTAGGGCAAACTCGTACCGTCACGGGGGCCTACCGATTTCGGTCAGTAGTGCAGACCCTGTAATGGAGCCACTGACTGACATGACGCAGGGTGGGACTCGGCATTTGAGTATGAGGGTCGGACGTATGCAGAGATGGACAAGTCGGAGAAGAACGAAATTTCGCATCGCGGCAAAGCGCTGGCGAAGCTGACCGAGTGGCTGAAGAGCAATGTGTAATGTAGAAAAATCATCAGACCGCGCCAGGCCATATATCATTCCTTAGCCTCAGCCTGATCTCTCTTCCAATTCTTTATCCAGGTTTCAATGCGCTCGATGTTGCTGTCAATGTCGTCTGCCGTGTCGCTTTGGAGCTCGACAACGATTTCCGCGTCGTAGGCCTCGCGGGCTTCTTCAAGTAGTACTTCCATGATTTCGGCATCCATGTTCTCCTCTAGCTTTGCGCCGGAATATCCACGAGCGGAGAGGCGGTCGTAGAGGATGGTGGAATTGCATCGTACGACAATGACAAGGTCAATCCAGCTTTTGGGGAATAGGTCACAAGCGTGCCAGTCAATGAGACATCCGCCATCCTTGACATCGTTCTCCAAAGTGTCGAGGAGCTGTACAAGCCTTCTGGTTAGCTACTTGAGATATCTTCCAGACGGAAAAAAGATAACAAATTAAAAGGCTTGCCTTGTCTTCGTCGACAATCCAGCTTTTCAACTCATCATCCCATCCCGCATGACACTTGGACTCTTTAACCACATCATTTATGGAGAGATGTCGAAGGCCATTATCGCGCGCGAGCACCTCGCAATGAGATGACTTTCCCACCCCTGGTGTTCCGGTGACGATGATGTTCGGATTGCTCCTCATACTTGAGAAATAGTGGTCGTGACAAGGAACGAGATTTTTTTTTGCGACCAGATCATGGCGGCTTAAATCCGTAAACCCCGTAATTTAAATTTTAACCTCTATGAAATCGTTGGAATCACTCGAAACTTCACTTTTTGCTTGCGCACAGCTGCCATAATATCAAGTCCCGCAATATTTCAGTAGCAGTTAGTGTATTATCTCCATCAACTTAGAGTTCTTCGATTTGAAAGCTCGTGCGGGCTCAGCAGCACCACGATAGGTATGAGCCCCTGGGTTCATGATCTCATACAGCAAGGTCTATTTCGAAGGAATTATCTCATGCAAAAGCCCAGTCGTAAGATTTCACCATCCCTTATGATCTTAGCGCTGAGATCAAAGTGGAGGGATTCCTTTGAGTCTAAGCTTGTATCTATTTAGTCATCAGGAGTCAGAAAAAAACTCGGCGATCCAAAAATCGTGCACAGTAAATCGTGCGAGTCAAGTCACAGCGCCCCACATCAAGGTTGTAGCTGGAGTTCTCGTATATTTGTCTATCTAAAAATACTATGTATACCAGCAGTCCAAGACCTACATGAGAAGCATCCTGTCCTGTTTGGCGACGCCGCAATTTATGGCAACGACATTTCTTGTGTCGTCCCCTGATGCTGGCGGCTTCCCTTCTTTTACCATAGTCCACGAACTCTCCTTAATATTCTTGCTTCTCAAACAGGAGGCCGAAGGCCGCAGTCTAGCTGCTGACTGTCTTTGGATCAGCATTGCTCTTGCCATTTATGACCAGGAACTATGCAAGCACTCATCTTCTTGCTTCGTTTGTCTTCGCTAGTCGTTCAATCTTTTTCATTTTTTGGTTCATGCAAGAGAAGGTGAAATCATGGCAGCTTGGTCGTGGCTGTCACAGGCAAGAGACAGATGCTACGAGACCAAACAGCATGTGCGGTAACGACTCGTTCAAATGAGATGACGCTGACGCTGGCGAGAAGAAAAATTTGACCTACCGGACCTACCTGACGGAGCTCGCATTTGTTTCCCTGACCTCGCAGCATGCTGGCTGTCAGTTAGCATCGCAAACTGCGAGGTCAGGTACTCAAGCCACCAGGCCTCGTCAAGGCTCGAGCTCATGCTGGTGGTACGGCACCAATAGGGTGCCGCCGACAGGTGTGGCGCAGAGGGAGCTGTGGACCAGCCAACAGCTGTGCATGCAAGACCCTGCCGCAAGGTTTTCTGCGCAAAACCAAGAAA